>QGMF01000036.1:0-97758 GCA_007821475.1 Lachnellula arida | reverse complement strand
GTGTTAAAGAGAGATGGATGGATGGGTGAAATAAAAAATTGAAATTTAGTGTTGTGGTGTACTGGAATTTGGAGTTTTGGGTTTGGGATTTGGGATTTGGGATTTGGATTGCATTCAGATGGGATTTTTAGGGGGTTTGAAGTTGTATATAGCCTCGTTTGAAGGCGATTATTTATCAAGACATTCATTCATTCATTTTATGCTCTCGCTGTTGATATTGCTTACGCTAGTATAGCAAAGCATGATTATATAGTGCTGTTCTTCTAACCCCTTTTAACCAATTTCCTCCGCCTATAGCTACCGGTACGTTTACTTCTACTTCTACCTCTACTTCCATTTCACAAACCCTATAAACAGCAACTAAATATATGCTATATACATACTCCCTATAATTTTATCTCATAATAATGATATACCACACCCGTCAAGTCAATGCCCACGCAACACCCCACTAACAAGCTTCATCGCATTCCCCTCCCACCCCTCTGCACCTCCATATTTCCTCACCACATCTTTCATATCAACCTCCCTTTTTTGACCATCCACATCCACATCCACCGTCCTCCGTCCTATCAACGCCGTATTCCGCGTACTAGGAATCCGCAGCATCTCTTTCTCAACCACCCACCCGCAATCCTCTGCGATGTTGGAGACCCAGGCTACGAGGCTTGCGAATGCGCTTGCGCTTGTGCTGGTATTGGTGGGCTTTTGCGGGTTAGGTGTTGAGGGGGTGGGTTTTGATGGAGGTGGGGGTGGAGCTCGGAATCGTGAGCCGGAGAGCGCGTGGCTGCAGCAGGGGATCACGATGAAGGGTGAGGAGGAGAGGGTTGCGAGGATGGGCGTCCAGGGCGTTAGTTCGTCGGCGTGGTTGGAGATTATGAATGTGCCGGTGGGGAATATGCCGTTGTGTATCCCGACTCCTTCTCCTCCCTGACCCCCTTTTCCAGCTTCCGTATCTAGATTCCGGTCTCCTGATCCCGATCCCACAGTCTGGATAATAGATGGTATCAATACCAATTCTTTCAGATTCTCCTGCGCTGCTTCAGACCACGTAGCCCACGACTTGCGTCTCCTAGCATCGAATCCCCACCCCGCATACCCCTCTTCCAGAAGAACATGCACCAGCAATCCATTCCCACACCCAATATCCACGAACCCGGGAAACGGCCCCCCATCATACATCTCCCTCCACAGCTCAACCAAGAATGCCGCGATCCCCAGATCCTCAAACACGTGTTTCGTGGGATCGGTACTCTCGCTCCAGCTCTCACATAGCGCTTTTGCGTACTTGGCTTTGAGCCGCGCGTACGTGTTTTGCACGACGGCTTGCGGCAGGACCACGTCGTGCTGCACGCGTTTGACGTAGCCGGTTGACAGGCCTTGGCCGTGCTTGTGGAGGACGCGCAGGAGGTGGTGGGCTGTTTGCTCGTGTTTGGGGGAGCGGGGGGAGGCGGGGAAGAATGAGTAGTGGATTGAGAGGGTTGCTTCTTTGGGTGTAGATGGGGATGGGGAGGAGTTGTTGATGGTATGGAGGAAGGCTATTCCGCGGACGGAGGGGTGGTAGAATGGTGATTCCGAGGCGGATGATATGTGGGGGTTGTAGATCACGAGGGATTGAATATCTGAATCTCGTGTCTGCTCGTAGAACATACATGTCTGGTCTAATGGTTTGTCGAGGAGAGGATTCCTTGGGATCATAGTCCTGACCATCACGGTCTTGAGATCAAAGTCCTTGAAGTGTGCGATTCGTGGAGGGATTTCTGAGTCCGGTGCGAGGTTTGAGGTGAAGGGGATATCGAGAGAGATATCTGCTCGGAAGAGACGGTTGGAGTTGATGTTGGGGTTCCGGATGAGGTTCAACATTACTTGTCTGAAGATTTCCGGGGGAAATGAACAGGAGTGTGAGAAGAGAGGTGTCCATGGTGTTGTTTCTCTGGTGGTGGTCTCCTCTAGGGTTGGAGGTGAACCTGCAGGTGAGGGTGTGGGTGAGAAGACCATGGCTGAATGATATCTCTTCGATCCAAGATTCGAGAGAGAATGAGGCTTTGCAAGCCGATGCCAGCTTCTTAGAAGCATGAGTTGACAATGTGGTGAAATGATAGCACGTGGTGGGATAATTTTTGTTTTCGTTAGATTCAGCATTAGTCAGCACAACGGTTTATAACCTCACTTTAGGGTCAAACCAGCTTAGCGACCTACATCATTTCAACCATTTATTTCAACAAAGTCTCTCTGTCATTTAAGTCCCGCCGGTTCTGCTCTGGACTTACATATCGAGAGGATGGTTTGATTAATAAGAACTATTTTCTCTAGCTTGAGAGGGAGTATCAAGAAGAGTTAATGAGGAATCCGCCAGAGGTTGGAGAAGATCGTGAGGAGTCGGGAACAGAAGAGTGGTTTGAAATCCAAGTCTACAACTCCTCAGCGATGACGACGCGTCAGAAACTACTTCCGACAGCTGTTCTGAATATGAAGAGCCTGAAACCGATTCAGAAGATGATGGCGTAGACTGTGACACTGAATCAGACGAGGAAGACTCAGACGACTCAGACTCAGATACCCCTCTCAGAGCTCTCCGCGAGGCCCAAGAAAATTGCCTGGACCTTCAAATCGCAGAATTGAACGCCTAGGATGCCTTACGTTCTTTCCAAGGTTCCAAAATCCCTACCCTATATACCTCTGTCCGGCTCGAGGTACCATCTTTTCGCGACAATGCATCGTCAGCTTTCCTGGATTATACAATGTTCCCGGACTCATAACAGAGTTCATCGCTGGATTCAGATTGTCGGACACAAATACATGCGGCCCGCCAGCAGACTGGCGACGGATCTTTGACGTAGCGGTGGATGTTGTAAATCGAAGTCACTTGGTTGCCGGTGCTCAACGCGAAGGTATGGATTCGCGGAACGTCATTATTCGAACGAAACCAGACGACGGCGGGTATGAAGCATTCACAGTTGGTTTCCGCTTTACAATTGTGAGGAGGAAGGATGAGGCGGAAGTATTGTGGAGAATGAGGAAATTCGACGAGGATGAGGAGGGTGCGGTGGCGTGACCAACAGCGAGGTTGTTGGGGTATGAATTTGAACAAGAGGATCTGCAAGGTGGGCGTATGAGATTTTGGATAGAGCCTGATCGTAGTTTAGGTACCTAGATAAACAATAAGAAATTGTTCTCGGAATCGCACATTGAGACTGCCAATCGAATAATATTGAATTTTGAGGCATGCTCTCCGGGGGAGCTGCCATTGTACCTACCCAGCAACAAATCGAGTAATTTCATGAACAACACAACTTGGCTACTTCTATGCTCAAGATATATATGGATAGATAGTAAGACCTTACTGATTTCGAACTCTTTCCATGTATTACTCAGTGAGATTTTCAATGGGAACCTCGAGTTTCCTAGTCTCCATTTCCGTCTTTGGACTTGAGCAGTGACTTCTTCAACCTAAGCTGGGACCCTAAGTTGCGAGTACGCTGATGAATTAGTTGGGTCAAGCTCAGGGAACCCTCTTCAAGTCTCCTTTTGAACCGGCTGATAGCTTCTATGTTGTCAATTTGTTTATGATTACTTGTGAGCACCGATTTTCTTGGCTCTCGTACTCGTATATACTGGATTAAGCGAACCCCTGGTTTAAAGGCGGGGGTGGGGGGCGGGGTGAATAATTTACGGTGGCCGAGAGATATTGCAGTATGCAGCTCAGCCAAAACCCTACCTGGTGCTACCGTTCAGAGCTCGAAGCGCTCACCAACACAGCCTCGTCCTCTCACACCTTTGCTGTGTGCCTACCCCGGCCATGTCTTCGTCAAAGCATTTCCCAAAGGTCCTCTCCAAGCCTACCATACCTCCGAATGGATCCACTATCTATCACAGTAGCTTGTGTCGGCCTGATAGGTACTATCGCGAAGACATCTCTCACGATTAAAGATTTCGTTCACAATGTCCGCGGGGCAAGGAGTGACCTTGACGCAGTCTCCCGCGAGCTGCAGTCCCTCAAGACTCTACTCGAATTACTTGCAGACGATGCTGGCAACCCGACCAGTGGAACCTTCCCAGATACCCTGAAGAGGCAGATCGCTGGCATAACGACGAACTGCAAGGGTGTTGTCAGCGAAATAGAGAAGACGCTCGAAAAACATCAGGGCACCAAGCTGAGCAAGGGTACGTCGTGGGTATTGGGCGGCAAAGATGATATGGCCAAGTTGCGAGCGAGTCTGGAAGCGCACAAGTCTGCTCTTGAGATTGCATTTGATATGGTCACCATGTAAGGACCTCATGTTGTCCAGTAAGAGCATTGCTAATTAATATTCCTTAAGGGCTATGACCAAAGACATCAAAGCAGACACACAAGAGATACGAACCGATACATCTGCTATCAAATCAGACACTACTCAGATCCTCGCAGAGATCGCTCGATTGCAACAGCAACTGCCCCAAGATGCGAATCAACAGAATACATCTGGATTCGTGTTGGAAAGATATTTGGATAACCTGACGACATACGCTGAGACCGTTTGTGACTCGTTCCCGGATCTTGAGTCGCCCAGCATCAACTCCAATGACGAGGGAGACCCTTTGGCAGGATCGCCTGGCCACATCCACGGTGACATCGGAAATCGCGCAGAGGAATCCACGAGGAGCCAAGACCCTCGCCCCCCAGATCTTGAGTCACCTAGCATTAGCTCTAGTGACTACGGGATCCGCACCGGGATCGTCACCGGGACCCCCCTAGCAAACTATGAGGAGTTTAACTACCCAGGGGACTCCACGAGGAGCCAAGACCCTCGCCCCCCATATCGGGAGACACCGCAAACCGCTCCCGTGCCCCCGATTTCGAACATAGGAGGGTACGCGTTCATTACAGATATCCAGCTCTATAATGGCAATTTTGTTCTGGATATACCTGTCCTGGATCGGAATCAAAATCAGGTACCACATGCCCAGCCTCCAGAACGAGACGAGTTTAGCCACAGCAGATATAGCGCCTTGAACTACCCCCCTCACAAGTTCGTCAGTGAAAGATTTATTCTGCGTCCTTCTTTATTTGCAAAGCCACGTAAAATAGACATTTTCATCGCCGTCTCTACCTCTAAAAAGGATTCGAATACACCCGTCTCAGAGACTGCGGCGTTGGCCCGTACGTTGCGGAGCATTGTTAATTGTATCGACTACTTTATTAATAGAACATGGAACAATGACGCGTGGAAGCGGATTGTTGTAGGTATCATAAGCCGAGGATCTATATCGGCAAATACTCGCGCTATGCTCCAAGAGATAGGTGTTTGTCTGGAGTTTCCTCAGGACCTGAAAATTTCGGTTCGAGGAACGGGGCAGACATATGATGATTTCCCCTCGGCCGTGAACGGCAAGCCAGTGCGAGCTCATTGCCATGAGGTTGCTAATTCCTTCTCCTTCTAGGATACCGCTGATGATCATTTTAGTACACAACCCAATTTGAACCTCGGCTGCAATATAGCAATGGCAACAACGTCGACGCTGAGGCCGAAAGGTCGTATTTACCAGTTCAAATGATTTCATGCTTACAAGTGGAGGAGTTTGCCGAATCGCCTTATTCATGGACCAAAGCCTTTACAGAATCTCTGAAACCGCATATATGCGTAGAGGTTGAGGCAGGAACAAGAGTCAGTCCTAAAACAATATACAGATTGTGGGACAAGGCCTCGGACCCTTCCAAACCATCATCTGGTCCCAGCATTATCCCGTATAAGGAGAGTACCTTTGAATCGCTCCGAGGTTTATTAAGGGTTAGATGAGAATTATTATCCAGCGAGCTGCTATGATTTCCTGCCAACTTTTCGTTTTTGTTCAAATCTGAAGGGACGTTGAAGGGCTTGGGCTACTAATTAACAAACACCACGGAATGTAGGTACCATCATGGACCAGCACCTGTTTAGTGTATATATCAGGGACCTTGCTCCCACGTCTCTTGAGATCTTACAGCTCCATTTGATTCGCTATTCCAGCTATTATTAACACTCAAAAGCTTGTCGTCAAATTCTCAACAAATATTTACTTACCGCCAATAACACTGGTTCTGCCAGGTATTTTGGGCCTCCTTGTTTGAAAATTGGCGGTTTCTGATGAGGTCGCGGGGAGTGAGCAGTGTCTGGCTTGATTGAGTAAAGGCAAGCAAGGCAAGACAAGGCAGGGCGGCGCAAGCAAGTCATGTAAATCTGGGTGTCGAGATTCCTATAGTGGGTGTGATGTGATGTAGTAGGGTTTAGGAGCGGGAATAATAGCTTACGGGAGTTGAGATAATATTTCAGGAGTGACTAGGCCAACTTTAGAAAATATATATATCACAGTCGAGAGATATCCGAAGGAGGGAATATTTCCTCCGAGAAGGTCACTTACCTGGATCCCCAAGCATATATGTGCAGAATATTTGCAGGGCGCAACAGGATAATCAAATACCACTTCATCTTCTACACGTCTCGTCACGTCACATCACCGATGAATTGAAACCATACCATACCATACCATTCTCCCACATCCCTCTTTCCCAACCAAACTACATACCCCATCCATCATCAGCGTCACAAAATAACAATATATTTCGACCCGTCCCTATCCTCATACCACCCATCCGTATATCGATGTCCATCGCGCTCCCCATCGACCCTGACCGGGTCATCGCGACTGTCATTGTACCCGAGTAGGAACTAAGACGAGGCACTGTGTCAATATGACGCTATCGCGGTTCAATGTTTCTTGTTGGACGGGAAGGCAGAATACAGCTGTGGGCGTGGAAAAGGGCGTATCGGGATGGAAGGTTTGGCAGGACGTTAGGGCTATGCCGCCGAGACCAAGACCGGCACCGGCGCATGGAACGTTCTCTAGCCAGGTGTAGACTTGCCCCGCTGCTGTCATCGGATACAGCATGCCTTGCAGGCGCAGATACGCGTCCGTGACCGCGGAAAATGCACTGTTGTCAACCGTCGTAACGGTGCAGTCTAGCAGCTTGATCAGGAGCTTGTTAGCGCGCCGTGCGAGCGGTTGCGCTTGGCTTATTCCTGCTATCCCTGCGTCGATGGACGCCCAGGACCAGGTGGGGGCTTGGTAGGGATGCGGGCGCGTGGAGACCATTGGGTCTCGGACTTCCCAGAGCAGGGCGGCGGGGAGGAGGCGCCGCCAGAGGCCGGCGAGGTAGTCGTCGTGGGTGGCTTGGTGGATGCGTTTGGATATGCCGCTGAGGGCTGGTAGGGTGTCTGAGGATCTGGTTAGGAGACAGCGGGTGTAGAGGTCGAGGATACGGTACTCCACCAGGATAGATAGGGTGGGGATAGGGATATGTCGGAGTCGGGTTTGTGGTTGGGGTTGGGGGTCCAGTTTTCCAACAGGGGAGATATGGACGTGTCTTGTTCTTGTAGGATTCCGTTGCATCCATCGGGGTAGATCTCACAGGCGCGCTCTTGCTTGTTCTCCCACATTATTTGGTCGTGTGCGAAATGTACGGTGCGGGATGTCAGGAGGCGCTCTTGGAGAACCCATCCGCGTTTATTCAACGGCGCGTTGTCGATGCGTTCTTTCCAGAAATCGCGGTCGTGCACCATTAGATGCTGACGGTCCTCGACATTCTCCCATTGCGGATAGATGATGAGCGCTTTGGCGAGATGTGGGTTGCGTTTTCGGAACAGACCACCGTGGCCGTCGGGGGAATGCGAGGCGGCGATGTTGCAGATGGAATTGGTGTAGACGTCTTCCATCAGGCCTACTTCCTGTAGCCAGTCCTAGGTCGAGTCTTGGATGATGCATAATGAGTCCATCCATAGATATTCCAGTCCGAGATGGCGGGCGACGACGATGGCGTGTTGGAAGGTGCGAGGCAGTGAGGCAATGATGATTTCTTGTTTCATGCTTTCGAGGTTGGAGGTTAACAGCTTGAGTGGCTGGCTTGGACCCCAGCAATGGCTGAGTGTCGCATATGGCCCTTCGACCTGGCATTCCCGGGTGACACACAGCTTTATTGTTGCAGTTGACTTTTCTTCCACCTTCAAAAGGCGGGTTGTGTGGAAAGAACTACGTTTGCTCGGGTCTTTGAAATCTTCTTTTGCGCTTTCTAGCCAGCGGGAAACTTGGTTCAGGCTTTGCAGCGATCCAGTAGTATCTGCCAGGCTTCTCCTAGCGTTTCCGCTGCTGTCACTTGAAGAAGCTGGTCGCAGGTCAAAGAATGAGACCCAACCAGAAGGAAGTAGATTTTGAGGCTGATCAGTATCCTTACCAATAATACTAAACCAAATAGAGCCCGAGTGTTCCGCGACATCGAGTCTGGTATAAAAGGTTGTGAATCCATCCGAAGTGATTTCGGAGGATAGGATAGCGGGCCAGGAATAGCGCGAGAGGCTTTGCTTCCAGATTGTAGTACAGATACGGCATTCTTGCTCTACTGACTCTTTGAATGAACTTGCGGTTGTATGATGGATGCCTTTGAGACTAAGCACTGTGTCGTCGTATTGTGTCTCCCGGGGCAATGTGCCTCGGAATAGTGATTGGCAGGTATGACAGAGCATGTTGTTATCATTAGCCTGATCGCTTGAAGGAATTGATATGTTTTTATTTGATACCATAGTTCGGTAGCACGCTTGACAGGACAGGGCTGTGGATAGGTAGGCAGTGATCAGACGTGACTGGTATGCGGGAAAGTATTTTTTCTTTCTCGCAAACATGAAAGCTTAATGTGGAAGATGAGTTGTTCAAGAGAGGTGAGAGTCTACCTAGGTATGCCCTCGACGGCGAGATGAGAAGAAAAGGACAACACTTGTGAGACTACATGAGGCAAGGCAGGGGCTGTTCACGTGACTATAAGTAGACATGAGGACATAACTTCAACAGCTATAATAGTCGGGTAGCCTTCTTTGCTCAAAAGAAGGTCAACCGACTATTAGTGGTTGCTTGGAAACATCGGAGAGAAAAGTGAGAGTTCAGCAGTGAAAGTTCATCAGCTTGAGTTTAAGCACCACACAAGTCTTGACTCACGTGTTGCTGAAGGGGGGGGAGTCGAGTAAGTAAGTACACCGGTAGCAGTTGGCCGTGGAGAAACACTTCAAAATAGCTCCGCAATGATCTCAAGAACGGGAAACGAGCCCTAAAATAGAAGAAAGTCACGAGAATAGCGTAGGCCCGATAGGTCGGTTCCCCCAGAATCCAGATACCGGTATTACTGTATTGATGCCAAGAGTTTAAGGTAGAGAGGAACCCGAGGAGAGGCATGAATTGATCGACAGGAGATTCCCGAAATTTTAGGAGACTGTCGGATGGATACAAGTAGAGATAAAGTATCCGAGTACGAAGCACCAAGTACTCCGTAGATACTATACGGACCTGGGGGAATCCGATCTGATGTGATGTGATGTGATGTGATGTGACGGTAATGATAAATAATGCTGATGATATAGGTACTTGGTGCAGTGCAGTTACTGCCAAGGAAATAATTGTGCATTGCATTATTACTGTATAGGTACTTCCCGTCTGTCAACAAAAAAAGATAACATCACAGTGGCATAAATGTCAACTGTGGCTTGAACCTCCAAAACTTGATTGCCATCAGCCAATCACAGCAGCGGCAAGACCCCTTCAAGCCACTTGTCCCTCCAGATCTTCACCCAAGACAACGTCATCGTGCCTCATGGCCCATGCTGCAAGAGTTGACTTATTTTACATACATCGACAATATTTAGAATAAAAAGCTTCTCTGTTTGCTCTGTTCTGCTCTGCTCTGCTCTGCTCTGCCCTACTTTTGCTTTGCTAGAGTGGATATTGTGTTTGTTGTGTTATTGTATGCATCATCTGCTCGAGTCAGTTCCAAAAGCTGGACCCTAAACCAGCTGAACTTCTAAAAACACCAAAACCGCGGCCTAGGCCTAGGTACTTACTGTACCTGCCTACTACTCTGCTGTACGCTCGATTCGAGCTTATCTATCCTTCAACCCCGAATCAAACCCGAATCTCACCTATCCTCCGTAAGCTGTTGTCTAGATTCTGCTTGTAGACTAGACCCCTCTCAGGCACGCTGCGCATTGTGGACTTGTGAAACCTACACCTACCTTGGGCCTAGGTACCTGTACTTTTTACTCCGTACTTTATTTTCTTAGCACCACCACCTCGTCAACGACTCGCGACAACCCGACTGCTCAACCCAACCAACCCAACAACATTCTATCCTGTCTGGCACCCAAACATCTCTACTCCGCCTCCATACCCAAGACAAGACAGTCCTACCATCCATCCAACCTACATCCTACAACTCCGTACCCCCACACGGTTGTCTTAGCACCTCAAGACCGTCGGCAGAAGGAGACGGGACGCTGCGACATTTGATGTTCTGACCTCTTGGTAAGTTTCTTTTGCTGGATTCCGTCTGCGATTGCAAGTCATGCTCACTATCAATTATTTAGTCACTCAGAGACATTAAAGTTACGGATACCAAGAAAAATCGCTCATCGACCGCGCATGCTAGGCGCACGAACATAAACTATCCTTCCAGCTATGGCTACCCCGCCAGCCAGCGGGTCGATCGCCCAAGAAGAACCCATATCCACAAGTCCTCCTTCTCCATCTCGCTCCGAAGAAACACCCCTTGCGGGGAGCCCTGGCTCCGTGTCTTCAAATACCCAACGAGTCCCTTCTCTTCGATCTGTCTCTGACCCTTCGAACCTCGCCCCTATGAGCACTTCCTCTACACCTCTCGGGATGTTACAAAACGCTCGCAGACCGATGGCGCCTGCCCCTTCTGTATCAGGCGGAAACCTACCACCAAGCATGGAGGCGAGGATGAAGGCATTCCATCTGTCGAGGCAAGGCGCACCTCCGGGCCGCCCACAGTTACCCACAGTTGCATCCACAGGCTCTGCACCAGATTCCGCAAACTTTGGGCCCCCAATGGGTGGCGCTATATCAGGTCTACCAGCCAATTTGCAATTGCCTACCAATATTCGTCCAGCTCCCCATAACTTCGTCTCTGCTCCGGCAGTTCCGAAGATGCCCGCGAAGGGGTTGAGTGCGCGCAGAGGCATGAAGTTGCCAGGAGGTTTGCCCGGTGCCAGCCCAGCGAACGGCACACCTGATGGCGTCAATGGCAACGCCCCACAAGATTCACAATCAGGATCGATGTTCAACAAATTCTCGAACTTCGTTGATACGAAGGCCGGCACCTTGAATTTTGCTGGCAAGGCTAAAATCCATGGGTCAGGAATCGATTTCACGAGTGGCAATAGCTTTAGCATATCTTTGGATGAGGTTGATACGTTAGAGGAATTAGGAAAGGGAAATTATGGCACTGTTTATAAAGTACGACATTCACGACCACGGAATCGCAGACCAGGTTTAGGTCTCGCGGGGATTTCAACGCGGTTTCCTTCCTCGTTACCAGTCACCCCGTCCCCCGAGAAGGAAGAAATCAAAGAATTACCAGCAACAGGTAATACATCGGGTATCATCATGGCTATGAAGGAACTACGTTTGGAGCTTGACGAAGCAAAATTCGCTGCCATCATCATGGAACTTGACATCTTGCACCGATGCTTAAGTCCTTACATTATCGACTTCTACGGTGCCTTCTTTCAAGAAGGAGCTGTTTACATATGCATCGAGTATATGGACGGTGGATCGATCGACAAGCTCTACGCTGACGGAATGCCTGAGAATGTTTTGCGAAAAGTCACATACGCTACTACGCAAGGTCTGAAAACATTGAAGGATGACCATAACATTATTCATAGAGATGTTAAACCTACGAATATCCTGGTCAACACCCGCGGACAAGTTAAGATCTGCGATTTTGGCGTGTCTGGAAACTTGGTCGCGAGTATTGCTAAGACGAACATTGGGTGCCAGTCATACATGGCACCTGAGCGTATTTCTGGTGGAGGTATGGCACAGGCGGGGGCGAATCCAGGTGGTGGAACATACAGTGTGCAATCCGACATCTGGTCTCTGGGTTTGAGCATTATTGAATGCGCGATGGGCAGATATCCGTATCCTCCAGAGACATACAACAACATTTTCTCCCAACTAAGCGTAAGTTTTCCCTAAGTGTATAAATTATCTTTCTAACAAAACCAGGCAATTGTGGATGGCGAGCCTCCAGATCTCCCAGCCGAAGGCTATTCCGACCTAGCCCATGACTTCGTAAGAGGCTGTCTTAACAAAATCCCCAAGGCTCGACCATCCTATGGCATGCTCCTTCAACATGCCTGGCTTGCTGGCCTCTCAAAACCCCCCACCATAACCGAAGCCGATGAAGAGGAAGCCGAAGCTGGCGGCAACGCTGCAGGGGCATCAAACGTCGGCCATAGTGGGACTGAAGACGAAGAGGTTGCGGCGTGGGTGAAGAACGCGTTGGATCGGAAGAAGAAAGGGCTGTTGGGCGAGGCTATCAAACCCGCGCTACATGCGGCGCCGCTGGATAGTGTTAGTCCTGCACAGAGTCCTGCTTAGGAAGGAGACTTTATGAAAAGTAGTTGAGTGGGGGTGGGGTGGCGGCGTGTTGTTATCATATACCATGGAAAGTTTTCGTTTGTTTTCATTTGTGCATGCATAGGAGGGTGGAGAGAGCTGTGCTTCCTCGTGCTCTGGTGGAGGATACCGATACATAACGTTTACGCTTACGTTTTTCATGATTAAGAAGAGATGGCGAGATGAAATGGAGGAGTGGAGTGGAGCGGAGTATGCTCATAGTGGTTCCGTTGGTTAGGTACTGTCTGCAGTTGGTAGCACAGTACATCAATACGAAGACGTATGAAAAGGGATTGCATCTTTGTTGTGCCTTTTGAATTTGAATAGTAAACGATTCAACAATTCTTCAATTAAGGTTTTGTACGAGTATACATTCCACGTGCCCCTCAAGCCCCTCAATCACATGCAACCATACCATACCAAGTAATTAAATGCACAGCCACTCCCCTCCGTCATAGCTGTCGACCCCTGTCAGCTTTCAAAAGTTTTGACACTGCACCAGCTGCACTGACCGCTTTGGACGGCGACGCTAATCTATTATTTGATTTATGGGTGGTTTCTTGAGCAAGGCAGAGATAAGTTAGATACGGAGAGATAACGTCTTATACCTACCTAGGTAGGCATCTTTCACCCTTAGGATTTCTACATCTATGCTCGGAGAAATACCCAAACAAATTACGCCAATACCACGTCCTCGGATTAGTAGTATCGGTACCTACCTACATATTATTTGTTTGGCGGGGCACGGCTGGGAACGTGGGCTGATACGCAAACGCAGAAGGGAGGGTTCTAATAACAACAACAAAGAGAAAGACGCAACAGCGTCGTTTATTCAACAATGACTCCAACCCCGACGTCCTCGGAAAATGGCTCCACGAGCTCGAATATGCCGTTGCGTCCTGCTCTCAAACCGGGCGACGAACATGAACCTCTGAGTCCGAGGATTGGTCCTAAGGGTGGGTAGTTATCTACACGAATTACACCTCCAGCAGATAAATTGCTAATCCAGATCGAAACAGTCGTCTCAATTGCCGAACCAGAACCAGAGCCAGAGCTAGAACCCTCAGCCCTTCCAGAGCCCCTCTACGAAACCTACCCCCGACATCGTCAGCATAGCGCAGGCGTTGCCACGAGACGCTTGAGTGGAAGACCCGGCTTGCAGGCCAACCCTTCTTCGAGATTGTCGTTGGTGAGCCAGAGTAGTGTAGATGATAGCGAGACAAGCAATCTCGAGCAAGGGAAGTCTGGACACGAGCATGGGAAACAACCCCGTGAAAAACACCACCATGAGAAACTACTCACCCAGGTCGCGGAATGGCTACAAGCAGAGAAAGCCAAGCGGGCTGCCAGACGATCGAAGAAGAGAGGAGGGAAAAGTAGGGATGAGGGGAATGAACAGCAGAGGCAACGGACTGGATCTCAAAGTTCGGACTCGAGTGCTATCTCGCTGGAGAAGCTACAGAGGATTATAGAGGATAATATGTCTGCATTTGGCATAGAGACCCCGCTCGAGACCCCCAGGAGACACGGTTTACACCGACGACAGCATTCTTCAGCGCGGAGAAAGCCAGCCGAATTCGCAAGTTCAGATACAGAGTACCAGGACGGTGATATCGTTGTTCCGTCCTGCGACGTCGTGCTTGATAATTCGAAAACCATGTCTTTTACAGGGGGAGGAGCTGTTATGGAGTCTTCGGATACAACTGTTACGATGAGTACGAGCAGGCGTGTGGAGAAGGAGAAGAAGGCTTGGTTGCAATTCAAGTCGGAGATTGTCCGGTTAGCTCATACACTCCGCCTCAAGGGCTGGAGGAGAGTACCGCTTGAACGAGGTGGCGAAATTGAAGTCGAGAGATTGAGCGGTGCTCTCACAAATGCCGTCTACGTCGTCTCACCCCCCAAGGAACTCCCCTCCTCAGACCCAAAGACCCGCTCCCAGAAACCACCCCCGAAACTACTCCTCCGCATCTACGGCCCGCAAGTCGAGCACCTTATTGACAGGGAGAATGAGCTAGGGATCTTAAGACGGCTGGCGAGGAAGAAGATTGGGCCAAGATTGTTAGGCACGTTTAGAAATGGACGTTTTGAGGAGTTTTTCAACGCACAGACGCTCAAGGCGGAGGATTTGAGGGTCGAGGATACGATGAAGCAGATTGCGAAACGGATGCGGGAACTTCACGAGGGTATTGACTTACTTGACCGCGAGCGGGAAGAGGGGCCTTTTGTGTTGCGTAATTGGAATAAATGGGTCGATCGATGTGAGGAAGTGATTACTTATCTAGATGGAGAGATTTTGAGCCAGCGGAAGGGAAAGGGGGAGAGCTGGCGCGAGAGGGGATTGGTGTGTGGGGTTGAGTGGAAGGTCTTCAAGGGGGCTGTGGATAGGTATCGGAAGTGGCTGGAGGAGTATTACAAGATGAGGGGGGGTGTGGAGAAAAGACTTGTGTTTGCTCACAACGATGTATGTCCCCTTTTCCTCTTTCTCTAATCACTAAACTAACAGTCGTTAATAGACACAATACGGCAACATCCTCCGCCTAATCCCACCCACGCCCCCACAATCTTCCAACCCCCGGCCTCCACCATCACCCCTCCTCCTCCCCCAAAACCACCACAAGCAGCTCATCGTCATCGACTTCGAGTACGCCTCCGCCAACACCCCCGGCCTCGAATTCGCAAACCACTTCACGGAATGGTGCTACAACTACACGTCCCCCACTTTCCCAGAAGCTTGCCATACCTCCGCATATCCCTCAGTGGAGCAGCAAAGGCTTTTTATCAAGAATTATGTAAACCACCGTCCACAATTCAATGCCCGAACGCCAAAAATGCAGCCCATGGACAGCTCCTCGTCTATTACATCAACTCCTACCACTACTACATCAGGAATGCGCGGCGGCGTAAACGAGTTCCTGCTTGATTCCCGCGCACCTGGCGGTGGCGCAAGCACATCTTCCCTCAACCTAAACGTAACCCAAGATCACGGCCAACAAAAAAGTGGTAGTTTGAGAGCAGACGAACACGCATATTTCGCAGAAGAAGAACGGAGGCGCGAAGCGGAGGTTGAACAACAGGTGGTTTTTCTGATGGAGGAGACGCGTGTTTGGAGAGTGGCGAATAGTGCGCAGTGGGTTGCGTGGGGAATTGTACAGGCGAAATTACCTGCTGATTGTCCTTCATCCGCGGACACAGATACCATAACCGGTGAAGGGGTAGTTGAGGAACCGGAACAGGGATTGGGAGAAGATTTGAATGTGGATGAGAGTGGAGGTTTGGAAAAACGCCCGGAAGGGATTAAAGCCGAGGCGCTGCTGAATGGGGAGACGGTTAAAGAAACCGAGAAGGAGGGCGAAGCGGAGGGGGAGGTTGAAGGAGAAGGAGAAGAGGAAGATGATTCGTTTGATTACCTGGCTTATGCTAAAGAGCGGGCGTTGTTCTTTTGGGGCGATGTAGTTGCATTGGGGATTGTGAGCAAGGAGGAGTTGCCTGGGGAGTTGGTGGCTGCGCTGAAGGTTGTTGAGTATTGATTATTGAGATTGGATGGTTGCGCTGTTATGTTATAGTAACTGGTGCTTGATGAGTGGTAGTAGGGTGATGGAATGAGTACCGTTTCTTACGTACAGTTGAGGACGGGGATATGCCCCGCTTAAAGCCGACGATTAGTGATACGAGTATCTGTCCTTCGTTTCATACCTAGTGATAAAACGTCACTGAAGAATTTCTATTGATTAGAACACCTCCTACAGCCAACCAACCAAGCCAGAACCAGCCAAACCTGTTAATATGAACACAAGTCCAGAGAGGTTTACTTCTAGTACCCGGCATGCGAAGAGCAGACGCATTGTATTAACGTGCGAAGAGTGCTTACGAAGGAAACAAAAGGTGAGATTTTATATAAATGCTGTCTGCTGAACCCAAACAAGCAAACCCCCGTTGCTGACAGGAGGATTCTCTAGTGCGATCGTTTGAAGCCTTGTTCAAATTGCATTGCTCGTCAAGTGGAAAATCGGTGCATATATAATGACTTACCAAGGTGAGTCTCCAGGATACAATTCGTACCACAAGGCGAGGGGAATAGGCAAATAGCTTTCTGGCTTAGCTTAGCTCTTTGCTACAATCTGTCACTGCATCGTTGGGTGGATTTACGACCTGACATTTTCACGAAGAAAGCTACAAAAGAACTCCCAGCAGTCAATCTCGGCAGTAGACCCAGCTGACAACCTGTCGCATGCGACTATAATCGTCGGACCTACAACGACCGAGGGACTAGATATATCCTCCTTTGGATATTCCAGAACAAACGCGCATAGTACTCTGTCTTCTTTGGTGACTGTGGGTATAACTCGACGATATGGATATATTATGCTAAGAAACTGTAGCTGCAATCTCAGAAAGACCTTGATCTTTTCCCAGACACAGTGGAATCGGATGCAGGTTCAACCGTGAAGTCTCGGTATATGAGCCTGGTATCCCAGCTGCCAGATAATTCATACGCGAAGAGTCTCGTCACACTGTTCTTTGACAATGTAAATGATTGGCAATACTCTATACTAGATCAATACTTCTTTCAGACTCAACTGGAAAATTGGTGGAATTGTCTTCCGGATATGGTATGGGTCGGTCATCAAAAAGGCTTGCGAAATAATGATGACAAGTACTTCCCGGCGCTTTTGTTTCAAGTCATTGCTCTTTCTCTACAATTCCTTCCCCCAACGGCCGCTATCGACCTAGAATTTCTCAAGAAAGGCAAAAGTCTTCACGCTCTGTCTGCGAAGTATAGTGATCTTGGCTGTACATTGATGGCGCTTCTTGGTCGGCATTTTCCCACCCTATCTTCAGTCCAGCATGACTTGTTGCGTTCAGCCTGGCTGAAAACCTCAGATCTGATTCCTGAATCATGGCATACATTGAGTCAAGCAATCCGGTGAGAGATTCTCCCAGTTTTTGCAATCTGTTCTAATAAATACTTCATAGACAAGCTCAAGAGATTGGCCTGTATGAGGACAAAAGGGGTAACGAAGGACCGCACAGTGTGGCAGACAAGTTGTGCCAGATCTGGCATGATGAATATAGAAAAAGATTATGGCTTAATTTGTTTGTATGGGATATGTACGAATCTTAGAGCCGGCCTCAACAAATTTATTACTGTACTGATGATTGTTATAGACAAATGGCAATGATGCTTGGGCGACCGACGACAATCGACACGAATGCATGTAAATTCACGCCACCCATGAATTGTTCCATGCCCCAGAATTTATCTGAAACAGTACCAGAGCTACTCAAAGAAGGAGACACACCATCCCCCTTTACCGAGCGTCTACTCCAATATCAACTTACGCTCCAAATTCTCAAAATGACTGCGATGGGGGCCAATCGTTTATTTCCTAGAGACCCATCTATTATCGATACTTTACACCAAGAAGCACTCTCGTTCCTCAACTCGATACCTGCCACACTTCGGCATCAGAATCCGGACACAAGATGGGATGCTGAATGTCCCTTTCTGCTTCATCAGCGCGAGTTTCTTCTCTGTGGAGCTCTCTCCTATCTATTAGCACTACATCGACCTCATAGTTCGACTAGAAGTAAGAGCCGGGAAGCAGCCTTGCAAGCTGCGTTCATGATTCTAGAATCCCAGCAACGTCTGTTTAAGCATGTTAGTACACAGTATTACAAACTGCACAGTATCACATTTTTCAACTTCGATGCTTCGGTACAGCTGTCTGCCATATTGCTTTCTCAGCCAGCGCCGGAAGCGTTAACTGTGAAACGTGCTCTGCGTTGCATCGGTCTCTCAATAAACCTGTTAGAAGCCGTAGCTGAGCAATCTGCCTTGGCTAAGGCAGGTCTGCCCGTGGTACGAGCTCTATACCAGAGGTTACAAGCTAGTTTGCACGTGGATCATGAAGAAGCCAGTCCTCTTTTGCCGACATTGCATTTGGACACCATACTTACACCACGCCCTGATACCATGAGTAGTGGTGTCTCAGACAATACTATGATTAACAGCTTGTGGACATTCGATCATGATACGACACAACTTTCTCTGAACTTTGGGTCAAGTTGGGATTCTTTTGGCGGTGAAGAGCGTAATTCACTTACTCTCCCCCTTGACTCTATGGCTTATGACGAAACTTTGCCGTACTTGCCAGGACAAGGTGTTTCTGCGAATGGGTTCGTGAATAGCAGTTCTGGAACTGATCTGCTGGCTCAGATGGACGTATCTACAGATGAACAGTCTCTTGATTGGTATGTAGACTAAGAAAAGAGATACTGAATTTCTCGCCCCTACTGGCGAGAAGAATTGTTAGATATTCTTTGAAGTAAAGCAGCAGCTAAGTATGGCGGTGGTCTTCTTAAATTGGAGGTAAACTAAGTCCCCAGAGAAAATCCTGTGCTAGAGCTAATCTCTTCCCAGTCATCTAGCAGCTTCAGTACATCAGTGCACTTATTCCTCATCTGTGCCACTGCATCAGCACCAAGTGGCAACTTTGCTGGAATTCCCTTTCCCGCAGCTTTGCCTTCTTGCTTGACAACATCAATGACAACCTCAACCGCTTTGTAAGGGTCGCCTTGTTGCTGGCCGCTATAACCTTTCGCACCTCCTATCACAGCATCGGAAAGAGTCTTGTACTCCTGGAATTTGCTGTCGACCGACTGTAGATTGTTGGCTGAGAGTAAAGCAGTGCGGAACATGCCTGGTTCGACGATCAAGGACTTGATGCCAAATGACTCGGTCTCGGCTTGAAAGGACTCCACAACGACTAGATTCATTACCCGTCAGCGATCTGTATGACAATGAATTCCATAGTGCATGGCAGTTGGCATAACGCACTTTCAAGGGCTGCCTTGGAGCTGTCGTAAGCTCCTGCAACAGCATCACCTTTCCATCCTTGCATAGATCCAATGAAGACAACGACGCCTGACTTCTTTTCTCGGAAATGGGGCATTAGAGACCGCGTTACATTAATGGTGCCAAACAAATTGGTTTTAAATTGGGCAAGCCATCGATCGTGCCTTTGCACATATAGTCAGCAGAAGTTTTGATACCAGACAAATAGAACCGCGTACATCATTTCCTCAATTGTACCCAAATCTGTATATCCTGCGTTGTTCACAAGTACATCAATGTGTCCATAGATGGCAAGAGCATCTTTTATGCAGCTGTCCAGTTGCTCCTGGCTCGCGGTGACATCTAGCCGAAGTATCTGAGCTCCAATCACCCTCAGGGTGTCGAGTTTTGAAACATTTCGTGCCGTTGCAATGATTTTGTCTCCTCTGGTAAGAATACTGTGGACGAATGCTTCTCCGAAGCCTGAAGAGCAGCCAGTAACCAGCCAGACAAGTTGGGTCATGGTTCGAAGTTGATGAGTTTTGATTGTATACCTCTGGTTTTTCTTCTTTGCTTCTTGTCAGGAGGAAGACGGACGCTGCCATCATCTGATCTATATATAATTTCAACATATAGACAGGTTTAAAAGCAGTCATACCAAAACAATCCCGAAATCCGAAGGCGCTAATCATTTCGGATTGCGAACACTGGAGGGGGAATGTATTGTACATTGAAAAAGCCCCACGACAATGCGGTAAATGAAATATCGGCCGAAACAAAGTGTCAATGCGGAACTGCTCCTTTCAAGCACAGCGATGGTTCTTTATTTTGGTGCTTCGCAATCTGATGCCATATCGGCCGAAACCCTCCATGCATCGGATACAGTCATATTCTAAATAATCGATTTTCCTTGGCATTTTGCCAAATTTTTTGTCCCGCACCTTTTTATTTTCCCCCGCTATTTTTAATTATCTAGAATCCTAATAACTTTATAGATTTTAATCTAAATTAAAAAAAGTGTTAGAGTAGAATACTCCTTATAACTAGGGTAATCTTTCTATATAGGGGTTTATATCCTACTAGCTTAATTCCTTATTAAATAAAAAAAAGGCAGAAACTTAAAATAGGTGCCTTAATAAAATATTAGGCATTAAGTATAGCCGCAGGCTAAAAATGCTCGAAAAGTGCCCCAAAAATGCCCTCTTTAGTGCAGGCCTCTACCACTACGCTTTTAAAACCTCTCTTTTACTTAAAGCTAGCTTCTACTAGCTCTATAGTCCCTTCTTTAAGTAGGGGAGAGGGTTTAGAAGCGTGATGGTAGAGGCCCGCACTAAAGAGAGCATTTTTTCGGGCACTTTTCAAGCATTTTTAGCGCATTTTCAGCGCACTTATAAGCTATATATAGAGTAAAAGCTAGGGCACTCCACCACTACGCTTTTAATACTTGTCCCGTATTAAATATAAGCTTCTAATGCTTATATACTAGCTTATATTTAATGCGTAACAAGTATTAAAAGCATAGTGGTAGAGTGCCTTAGCTTTTTACTCTAAAAGTTGCATTTTTGGGGCATTTTTGGTGCAGCTGCAAGCCGCATATAAAAAGCACCTAAGTCTAGCATTTAAGTCCGCCCCTAGACTAGATAATTTTAGGACTAAATAAGAGCCTTAAATAAGAGCATTCTTATGCTATAATTACTTTTAATTGCAGGGCGCTAGTATATAAGTTATAGGGCTGCAAAAGGGTAAGAGAGGGCGCGGGGGGAAAAAGGTGTGCGGGGACAAAAAATCGGCAAAATGCCAAGGAAAATCGATTATTTAGAATATGACTGTATCGCTTCGGAGCACGCTATACTAGAATACAGTAGTACGGCGTCCCCATTGGACCCTAAGTCCAGAAAACTCCAAAAGTCCAAAAATCCTAAACTCAGAAACCCCTACTTAAATATAGGGAGAGAAAAATACCTTCTAATCAGAATTCACTCTCTATTTTTTATCGTCCGACCCCTTCATTTTGTTAATTGTAGTGTATTTTCATCATCTTGGGCAAAGGCAGAATTGATCGCGTACTATACCCCACCCTTGGCCAAAGATTCATCTCCCTTCCGGTACTTCAAGCTTACTTAAATATGGATCCAACTGTCTTCATCTACAGGCCTTCCATGGACTCACACTCGTTATCAATATGAAAACCCCGTTTGCTTATCAGATACGGATTGGCACTAGTCTTTCGTCCTGCGATAGACTCCGATAGCTACGAGTACATCAACAAATTCATACCACATGTAGCTGTCTTCGTCTTCCAGCCGCGTTGTGAGATATTATACCAGGAGAAGTAAAATCAAGATGGTCTTTAAGCGCGTGAGGGAATACGTCTCACATCCGTATGAGCACCCTGGTGAGGGGAAGCTTGTCCGGAAACTCGGTATGCCCGGTCCTTACTTGTATTCTATTCACGAGAAGGAGAATAAGCGCTAACCGGAACATAGATTTCTTCATCCTGACGTTCTGCTGTCTGATGTATTTCACAAACTATCTGGACCGTTCCAATCTAGCAAACGCGTATGTGAGCGGGATGAAAGAGGATTTGAAGTTCAAGGGCAACCAGTTCAACCTTATCAATACTGTGTTTACTGTTGGGTATGTATGTATGTTTGAGTGGTTGGTTGGTTTGGAATATGAGGAGAGGAGGTGGCATGGGCTAATGTTATCGATGCAGATATATTATCGGGGCCGTACCGTCTAACCTCGCCCTCTACCATCTCAAACCCCGCATCTTCTTTCCGCTCATGATGCTCATCTGGGGCGCCCTCACTATGGTCACAGCAGCTGCCAGACACCCCAGGGATATAATGGCCATTCGGTTTTTCCAAGGCCTGGCTGAGTCCTCTACTTTCGTTGGGACGCACTATATTCTCGGCTCCTGGTAGTAAGTTATCTGGATCTTATTTCCTTCTTTCCCACCTGGGGAATCTGCAGCTTGTCTCTTTTCATGAGACATGCCTAGGACTCCTCATCCATAGCTCCTCTGCATTCTCCGCTCCCGAATCACATATTGAGAAGGAAAGCTAATTCCCATCCCCATCCAGCACAGCCCGCGAGCTCGGAAAACGCAGCGGAATCTTCACATCCTCCGGCCTCGCAGGAACCATGTTCGGCGGCTTCCTCCAAACAGCCATCCACTCCTCACTCAACGGCGCCAAGGGCCTCAGCGGCTGGCGCTGGCTCTTCCTAATCGACGGCCTGATCACGATCCCCATCGCGCTGTACGGCCTCCTCCTCTTCCCCGACACGCCCTCCACAACCTCAGCATTCTACCTCACGTCCGCCGAACGCGCGCTAGCCATCTCCCGCGTGCCCGAAGTCCCCGAACGGCGGCCCTGGAACCTGGCGTTCGTCAAGCGCGTGCTCACGAGCTGGCACTGGTACGGGTTTGTGGTGCTGTGGATTATAGCGGGCGAGACGGAATCCTTTTCCTCGAATTCGCTGCTGGCGTTATACATGAAATCCACGAAAAAGTATACCGTGGCGCAGCTCAACGACTACCCCACCGGTGTGCCGGCCGTCGGGATCGTGTCCACGCTTCTCTGGGCCACGCTGACGGATTTCCTCGGCGGCAAGCGGTATCTGGTTGGATACTGGATCGCGGGTACGGGGATCGTGACGGCGGCGATGATTCTGAATCCCGGGGCGAGCGTGGCGAGCGTGTTCGGGGCGTATTATTGGGCTGGGAGCGTGTATGCTTGCCAGGCGACGTTCTTTGCGTGGGCGAATGACGCGATGCGGTATGAGGAGGATAGTTTGAGGGCTGTGGTTCTTGCGAGTATGAATACGGGGAGTAATGCCGTGAATGCTTGGTGGTCGCTGTTGTTTTATTCCGCGGATATGGCGCCTAAGTTTACGGTATGTTGGATGCTCCGTGCAACTTTTGGAATTAAGACTAGGAGTGGTGCTGTGTATGCTTGCTGACTTGAATTAGAAAGGCATGTGGGCTATGATTGGGACTTGCATTGCGTTGGGGTTCTGGACAAGCGGATTACTGTATATGACGGATAGGGCGGAAAAGAGTAGGGTCGTTGAAATTAGGGGCGAGAGTGTGGAGGTAGAGAAGAACTTTGAAGCTTCAGCGGGTAAAGACGTCAAGGTATGAACGCTCGAGCTTGTTGGTATTTTGATCATGCTCTAGAAAGTACAGCCGCAACAGAGGGAAAACAAATACCCAATACTAGCCAAACGCCCCGGAAGCTTTTTATAAACCGCCTATTCTAAACTCATATCCCAAGGCCTTGTTTTCGAAAGATCTAACTCTCACGTGGAAATTTCCAAATTGAGTTTTGTTACCGTCCGTCCGCAGCCCTCACTCGACGAAGAAACCCTAAACACACTCCAAGTAAACCTTGGAAACCATTCCACTCCACTCTCTCTATACCTTATATAGTCCAGCCCCTCCCCTCCCCTCTCCTCTCCTCCCCCCCAAACCATGATCCATCCCACCCAGTACCAAACCACATGACACAAAACATCCCCCAACCCCCCGCAGAAACTAGTCGCATTAATCACCATCTCCATTTATTCAACAGCCTGATTGGTTTGCGACGTGCAACAAAAAAACCAAGGCGGTGGGTTGTGCAGGAGGTGGAAGGTGGTTTATGTCAAATGTCTCAGATGGATGACTCGGGGTGGTGTGGCATGTAATGTGATGTGCTGCCTACCTCCTGACAGGCGAATTTTTGTGGATGGGTTGGATTGGTTTGAGAGTTGGAAGTTGGGAAATGGATTCTGGATTGTATGGTATGGATATGGATATGGATATGAATGGAAAGGGGAGGGGAGGGTTTGGTAAAGGGGTGAGGTGAGTAAAGGATGTCTATTTATGAAAAGTGATAGAAAGGTTACCTAGGTAGTTATCAGGATTAAAAAACTGCTACTATATGTAGGTGCTTTATCGCTTTTAGTATTAAATTTGTACTCCGTATAGACTGGATGGAGACTTGAATTAAAATCTGGCCTCCAAAAAAACATTGCACGTTTGATGGTCAAATGTGAGGAGAGATGCGAAGTGCAACAAAACTTCGAGCTGTACGGATGGAGCTGTGGACCCACCGTATCCAATCAATCTGTCTTGCCCCACGTGCTTGCGTCAAGACCGGAGCTTGGACTTGGTAGGGATGCAACAAGTCCAAGGATGCAAAGGGAGCGATGTGCCACAAAACTTTGATCCTAAGCAAGCCTTGGATGTGAACATCAGACGAAGAGCTGGTGGAGCAATGGGACTGCATGTATGTATGACCAGGATGTTGATGTCGATGAAGAAGTAGAATTGAATCTCCGATATATATATAAAATGCCATGATCATAAATACGATAACTGTTTCCCTCGCTATGCATGCAAAAAAGTCAAACGCTCACATCACATCCATCATATCATATCACATCACATCACACCTCAATCATCTTCGGCCGGTGACTACGGCTGTGACTTCTCTCACTGCCTTCCTTGCTCTTCCCTTTCCCGTTGTGCTTGTTCAAAAAGACCGACAATGGAGATTTCTTCTTCTCTCGGTCCTTGCTGAGTACAAGCTCCTTGCCTTTACTCTCCTTCCGACTGCGCTCACTTTTGCCGCTCTCCGACAGGCTCGCAGACGACCGAGCAGAGATATCGCGCTGCCGAACCGTGCTCTCACTCTTGGCCGTACTCCCACTCACCACGCTCTCCGTTTTCCGACTGCGCTCACTCCTGCCGCTCTCCGACGGCGCGGGAAGCGCTTTGCGACTGCGCTCACTCCTGCCACTCTCCGACGGTGCGGGGAGCGCTTTACGGGACGAAGATCGAGCAGGGAGATCGCGCTGTCGAATCGTGCTCTCGCTCCTAACCGTGCTCTCGCTCATCACACTCTCTGCCTTCCGACTCTTGCTCTTCTTCCTCTCCTCCTTCGCGCGATCCTTGATATGCTCCTTCTTTCTCCGCGCTGCCTCAGGAGTGATAAACTCCCCATCCACACTCGTGCTGACGCTCTCCATCTCCACATCCGCAATACCTCTTCTCCAAGACTCAACACTGCCCATCTCAAAATCATCGTACACTATTGCCTCCTCCATATGATGACCTTCGTACGCCATTGGCGCCTCCATACGAGGCGTTTCTTGGTTTTGGGCTTGCATGTTCTTGATGATTTTATACCCGCCGAACATGACGACCGTGACGCCGAGCGCGACGCCGCCCGCGATGAGGAATTGTGGGGAGGCGAGAAGGCCGAAGATGGCGGGGGAGGTTGCTTTGAGCGCTGATATGATCCCGGGGCCCATTGTTTTGAGGATATTGGAGAGTTCGGCTAAGGTTAAAGCCACGGCCGCCATGGCTTCGGGGTTGGCTTGCAGATTGCTAATTATGGCTGTAGCGGAGTATTGTAAGCATTCTGCTTCTGTGAGAAGTATGTCGAGTTTCGACATTGTTGCTTGGAGCTCTTGTTCTTGTTCAATGGCTGGTGCGGGTGGGTGGTGTAGCTCGCCGTATGCAAGGTTCATGTCGATTTTATCGGAGAAATCGGGGTTCGAGACGCTGCGGTGAAGTTCGTATGGTGGAGGCAGTGTTCGTCGAGAGACTTGAGATTCGGGCAGGTCGGTGTGTCTTCGTGTGATGCCAGGACCAGTTCCTTCAAAATCTCCTTCGTCAAAGAAGGGCGCGGTGTATGCCGGGGGGCTTGTTGGTCTGCGGGAACCATGGTGGGAGCTGCGGCTTCTGCGAGATGAAGCCACACTTGCTTCATCTATCTGTGAGAGGTTTTGCATTGTGAGGGGAGGACGTGATGGGCCATCGTTATCTGTGTGATGGTGTCGTGAGGATCGAGAGCGGTGGGAACGTCGAGAAGATGCGACGGATTGGGTCTCTTCGCGGGCTTGGATGAATTTCTGGGCATTCTTGTAGGTGATCTGTTTTCGATGCTCGGCTTTCATCTCAGCCTTTTTCTCGTTGTATGCCTGCTTTGCATCTTTGAAGATGTTGACGAGATGTTTTCCCTGCTGATGTCAGTGTGCATGTGAAGAGGGAGGGGTATTTAAGCTTACAGTGCTGACTACCTTGCCCGACTTGTTGATGATGGTTATGGTCTCCATGACCATCTTGACGGTTTGTTGTTATTAGAATTGAATTCGAAGGCCAGCTTCAAGAATCGGGTATATATTTTTGTTTGTTAATTCGTGGATAATGGTTGCTGAAATTGCGGTGAGGGATTAATGGGGAGGTGGGGGTTTGAAGAGAAGAAAGTAAAGACAAACGAAGTCCGGCTCGAATGATAAGGGTATTGATATTGACAATGCTCTATGAACACAAAGCCTCTGTGCCCTTGTGTTGAAGACAAAGAGCAGAGCAGAGCAGAGGATGCTTGGAAAATATATTAAGATGGAAAGGGGTTGTGTTGTGTTGTGTTGTACCGGGAGAATATGGGATGGATGGTCGGGATGGATCATGGTTGGTATTGATTTACGCCCTACGGTGAGGCGATGGCGTGAGTGCTTCACCGTGATTGGGGTTATCTTTGAACATCTCCAGGCCTCTCAACCAGTAAGGCAATCTAGTGACGCTTAACTGGCACCGTACGGAGCGGTACTTTTCAGTAGAGCCCCCTGGTGCCCCTACCCTGCGCGTTGACGGCGAGCAAATCCCCACTTGCCGTCGTGTCGCAGGATTTCACGAGGCTCAGGATGCTGCAGTGATCTTGTGGGTGGGTGTGGACTATTATTGCGACTTTGCTGGCGCTTCCTGATTTGATCGCGGGTTCAGAGTTGAAGCTTCCACGGCCCTATCGCTTCCGAGCCTAGACAGGGTTGGAGGGGGTCAACGGGAGATCCAATAAACAGCCTAAATAATCTCCATAATTACCACCGTAAGGGCCGGTACCCGTTTCTGTGGCTGGTATTTGCGCGGTTCACAGGGGGCTGTGCAATCCCTGTGGCTCACCAGGCTGGTACGAAGTACTTCGTACAAGCTGGGAGTGGTGGGGTTTCGAATGAGACTTCAGGAGAGGTCAAAAGGGGATACCTTTTCTGGTCAGCGTTGCATTGGGCCATCTCCACGGCACCCAAACCGAACGTTGGGCTCTGTTTCACTGCATCTGCATATAAAAGGCACCATGTGACCAACTCCGCGATTAATTACCTTGCAGGTCGTCTTGATGAAAGAGTATCAGGATTGCAGAAGATGTACTTGATAGAGACGTATTTTATTCCTCCCAATGCTGCCTCTTAATGGCCCCAGACCAGCATCATAATCATGTCATAGCATACTTGTACTGACAATCCCACAGAATAAACCAAGGGAAAACATGTCCCACCAGATCTTCTTCACTTGCATGCATATGCAACACCACCTCGCACAACCGAAGACCGGAGTCGACGTCATTTGATGCCAGCAGACCTCCCAAGGGCCAAGAAACATTATCCCGAGTTCTTGGTGTATAGTACATGTGGTGTGGATTACTCCTAACAAAGCAGCCAACGGAAGAAACATAATATCAGAAAGTCCGAATGATTAAATATGCAAGGCGCACGGTGATGAAGACTGATCCACCGCGAGCCGAGGAATTTCGACATTGAAGATTGAGCTCCGGATATCGTGGGTTTTTGAAACTTGTAGGTTTCAACTGTTTAGCCCATGTTTACATCCCCATATTTACATTCCTGGCGTAAAAGCGCCCATCGGGCCCCCGTCATCGGAATTTCGGCGAGTAGAAGGTCCGCCAGGTCCATCGTCCAATGTCGATACGATAGAGTCGTCGTCGATCGCCAATGTGGGACTGTTTTCGTCGAGTTCAACACCATTACGAACTTGACTCAGGATTGTCTGGAACTTAGCCAGTTTCTCCTTATGCAACCTGAGTGAGAGACGTCTGTTCACAATTTCGGCGCTGCTAGATAATAATGCCTGGCATTTGGCTTCACCTGTGGATTGTCAGCTTCAGTTCGTATTGGAGCGGAAGACACTCCTATTAGGGCGGGGGTAGTTTCTTACCGCCTTCTCCGTCATTAATGCCAAATGCTCTTGGCAGCAAATGTGTGATGCCCTTCTTGATATCATTGAACAAAATGACGTTAATGTCTGCGCATACGGAGTCGGTAAAGCGAAGGCGTGCCGTGTTATAGTACCCCCGAATATAAGCAGCGACTTCCAGTTCTGCATCGAAGGCTTCACCAGGGAGGTCGCTATCTTTCATCTTGTCCTGCTCCACTCTGAACTCTTCCAAGCTCAACTTGCCATTATATGAAGGAAACGACTTCTTCACATAAGCATCCAGTCGAAGATTTCGCCTCGTTGCTTTTAGATGTGCTAGTGCCTCGTGTTTGTTGAGATTAAAGGCTTGCAGGTTGATCGTAAATAGAGCTGCCCTTTCTCTATCGTAGAGCGCGAAAGCCTTCGCCTGCTGCGCTTCTTCGAGTTGAGCGAGAAACTGATTTATGATTGGTTTGGAGTCCCTATAGAGAGTTGTGTCTCTATAGTTTTCGAGCACATTAGAGAGGACGGCGTGAATCTGGTCTCGGAGAATCTCGAAAGTGCTGTCTAGAAAATCCTGTAAAGGAAATCGCCAGGGAATAATACTCATGAGAGCAAAGTCTTCTTTCACCTTTTCATTAAAAGATTCTGGACGACCAGCACGGAGATTGGATTGTATAGACTGCTGGATATCTTCAATCGATATTGCTCCATGCCCACTGCCGAGATATTCATTATAGAACGGTCCCAAGTCCTCGGGTTTAAGTCTCTGGAAAGCGAGAGACGGTGCTCCTTGTGGGTTCTTGGTCCTATTCTTGCTCTGCGGAATTGCAAAGGTCAACGGACGGTCTTCAAACTTTAATAGGCCTTTCCCGGGGCTGGACTTGTTTCCAAGTTTTGGTCTCTTAGAGACGGCGACCGGGCTATTCTCCAGAGACCTCTTGCCATTCTTGATGAGGCGAGCCGGTGCTACCCTTCCCTCGTCATCGGAGTCATCATCGATCAAGATAACTTCTCTTCGCTCGTCAGAAGGGTGACTAACTTTGCAACCAGGACGCATAAGCTCGATGGCTTTTTGAAATTGGTTACATAGTAGGGCCCAGTCACTATGCAGGTTAAGTTGGAATATCATATCTCCATCCAAGAGTCTGTGAACGCCGCTAGAAAATTCGAATAGCGCTTGACTAACGGTTTCCTGCACTCGTTCTTGCGACACCTCAGGAAGGCGAGATAATTGTCTCTCGACATCAATAGCCTGTGCCTTGATTTTCCGCTCCAAATCGGGAATACTAGGGACTATTAATAAAAGTCCCACGATAGTCATGGCGTACTTACCTCTGCAGGATTAATTTCGCAAACTCTCTTGAAAGGTATTTTGAAATAGTAGCTGTGCCGCATCGAGGTCGAAATTTTGCCCATTCCCCACCAACTCTCCACTTGTCATCTGTATCGAAGAAATGCTGCTCCTCTTGATGAGCCAAAGTATGATAGTTCGGTCCACGTAACCGATCCGAGCCGTCCTTGCCTGGTCGCTTGGTGACGAAATACCCATGGGGTAATGTATATGTCCTTTGGTTCAGGATATTATCATAATCGTCACTGGAGAGCCTGTCAGGCATGGTAAGAACTCCGATGCAGCGGTGATCAGCTTTGCATTTTGCGATTACTGCTTTTGTACGGGAAAGGCCCGGATCGTTTGCCATCGTGATAGCACAAATAATAAGAGCTCTCTCATGCTTTACATACTTGACTGTCAAGGCTTCAAAGACTTGAACCAAATACTGTAGCTCGGGGTCCTCGGCAGTTTGAAAAAGGCCTGGTAGATCGAAGAATGAAAGATCTGGAAGTCCAGGGCCGGATATTTCGACCAAAATGACATTTGGAGAGAACCGGGCTTCTTCTTTATGATGTGGGTCATTCTCTCGGGTTTGTTGCCGTACAATATATCCCTCAGATCCAGGAGCAAAATTCTTGTAGTTTTGGGACGGATTAAGTAATGCGATCTGTGCCCACTTAAGGACTTCTTCTAGATCAGATTCATTATCAATCGTCTTGAATTCGTTGGTTTCAATTGATTCTTTTAACCGCCAGTTAGGGAACTCTTGGCCATTATCCCATTGGTACTTTCCAGGAATAAAGGTGTACTGCTCCTGGAGAGAGACTTTGCATATCCATTCTTCCGCATTCGAAGTTTTTATATTGGTTGGGCATTGGGTACACATTGACTGTCCCGTGGGGAGATTGACTTCAGCAACTGTGAAGGAGTTAGATTCACTTTTCAAGGGCATCGTGGGAGCATGTAGAGGTAGGAAATGGATTATCTTACTTCCTGACATGAGAGACGACTTCCCGGCGCTTTGGTCGCCAACCATGACGAGTTCGGGAATAGACTTGTCAAGACCCGGAATTCCAATTTGCCGCATCTCTTCCACGGCGTTAACACACAATCTGACACTCTGGCCAACAGCCCCGATACCTGCGCGTTTCTCAGTCGGTGTAGCTGACATGGTTGTTGCTGGTGGGCTGTTACGAGCGCGGTGTTGGGGAGGCGGGGGATAAGACGACCGAAGTGACACTGCAAGCAAAGTAAGCGGAAGGCTCTTTAAATATCAGGTTCAAGGCCAATCTTACCTGATGCTGAACGGCGCTGATGTTCGGACACTCCGCTAGCGAAACTGTGGTTTTCAAATGGTAGGCCGTGGTGGGACTTGAAGGGGTCCTCTTGTAGTTTGGCTTGAAGTTTATTAGGGAAAGACATTGAATCCAGATCGGTTTCTTGTTTCGGGTGAATATCACCAGTACTTGTCATGGACTCGTCGGGCGTGATGAGACCGTGTACCACAGTGGGCTCACGCTTGAAACGTGCTGATCCCCGTGTGGCCATCTTATTGATATGGATAATGGGACGTTGAGAGTCAAAGGAGGTATCGGATCTACATAGATAACGAGTTAGTGGTGGAAGCAATACAAAGAGACCTCTGACAGCTGGCCGCAGAGAAAGGAATCACACGAAGAAGGCTATGTAGTTGACAGCGAGATGAAGAATATGTATGAGTAGCTTCCACTACACAAGGGAAGTCTTTGGACAAGGAACGTGCTAGCATACTTTTGATTGGGGCAGTTCCTCAAGGCTGACAAAAGGTTACAAGCTTGGAGAAGCTGTGGAGACCTTGGGATTTCGACCGGTGATTGGAGGAAGAAATGTCAAAAACTGATAGATTCTGACTGTAAAAGAGCCCAATGTGCTAGAGCAGTCGTCAAATCCAGAGTTTGTGGCTTGGTAGAATCGATTGTGCAGGGTGGAACTGGTTCGCAAAGGAGAGGCAAAGCGACGTTGACCTCGGGTTGAAAGGTAAGAGATCAAGTTTAAGGGCTGAAAGGATATTGCACCGCACGTTGGAAGTCCAATGGAGACAGGAAGAAGTGCTATGTAAGAGTTTGGGTAGATAACCAGGCATCCTTTTTCTCTCAAGAACCCAACCTTGACTTTATACCCGCCCAAGAAACGCGAGAACCGTTCCAATAGCGAATCATCACGTCTGGTTCCATCATTTTATCCATTATGCTTTTCAACGCGTCGCAGACGTGCAAAGTATGAGTGCTTGCATGATACAGAATGAACTCGAGACTCGTCACCAATGGGAAGAGACGGGAGTTCTCAGCTGAAGTTAGATCGGCCGATCCAAGAAGGGGCAATCAGGAATCTTGAGAGGTTTCCTCGAGGTTGCGGTTGTAAAGCACAAACGAAGATATAGCTAAGCGGGCGTCGACCACCAAAACAATACCAAGACTTGTGAACTTCAACGGATGCGAGAAGGAAACCAAGTGCGGAGTAAAATGTGACCATGCTGCATGGTAAGCGGGGCGTCGTGTTTCGGGTGGCACCATCCCGGGTGTGAGCGTCGAGTAAACTTTTCACAGCTGCTCCATGCTCTCACTGCCATTTTGTAAGGGACTTGGACTTTCTCCCGTGAATGCCTTCACAAAAGCACTTTCAGCGTCAGCATCATCTGCCTTGAGTCTCGACCTCCCAATCTTAACCCCTGCAAGCTTGGAAATGAATTGCCACACCAACAGCAACGGGAAAAGTGACGGCAAGAGTTGCTCGAGGGGCTGTTCTCGATCCTACTGTACAGTGTACAGTCTCGAGCTCAAGCGGCTCATACAGTATTGTCTGAAAAGTGTTATTAGAATCGGGATCAGTGGGCGTCGCTTGTGACCGCGCAACTTACCTGCCTACCTAGGTACTTCACGATCCAATGACTGTATTGGATGCGTGTTATTATCTACCAAACTTGATAAAACACGGCGCATCAAGAGTATTAAATATTGAAAGTAGAGGCAATGATTACTTTCAATTGAAGGCATACCGGGTGCAGCAGCAGCAGCAGCCTTCTTGCTTAGGTAAGCATCTAGGCCTGACACACGGACACGCCAAAATTCAGTGCTTCGTGTCATATTCCTTGTCAAAGACCACCCCGCAAATCCAATTTTGAGAGTGTCCACCCAAAGATTCAAGATTCAACATGTCTCTCCAGATTCCTAACAGATCCAAGGCAAATGGCTCCCATGCCGCTACAAAGGCTGTCATTTTAGTGAGTTGTGCGAGGCAGATGTTGCAAAAGGCCCTTTATTGACAAACGTCAGGTTGGTGGCCCATCAAGAGGAACTAGATTCAGACCATTGTCTCTGGATCTGCCAAAGGTACAACTCAATCTCCCAAGGATCACACGAAACTACTTCTAATTCATTCTCAGCCCCTTTTCGAGGTTGCTGGCCATCCCATCGTCTGGCATTGTCTCACCGCCATCGCGAAGGTCCCCCACATTCAAGAAGTTTGCATGATCGGGTACTACGACGAATCTGTGTTCAGAGATTTTATTAAAGATGCTTCAAATGAGTTCCCCCAAATCAAGATTGTGTATCTGCGGGAATATCAAGCTCTAGGAACTGCGGGAGGGCTCTACCACTTCCGTGATGCTATTCTAAAGGGTCGCCCAGAACGTTTCTTCGTTCTCAACGCAGACGTTTGCTGCTCGTTCCCATTGAATGATATGCTCAAGCTCTTTGAGGACAGAGATGCTGAGGCTGTTATTCTCGGCACACGAGTTAGCGAAGACGCTGCTAGCAATTTTGGTTGCATTGTGTCAGACGCCCATACCCGCCGAGTCCTGCATTACGTCGAAAAACCCGAGTCTCATATCTCGAATCTAATCAATTGCGGTGTCTACCTCTTCGCGACCGAATGTATCTTCCCCTCTATTCGAAGTGCCATCAAGAAACGCACCGAGCGTCCACGCCTTGTCTCGTACCCCTCCTCGGAAAACCTCGAATCTTCCTTTTTCCAAGACGACGATGATGAAGAAAAAAAGAACGAGGTCTTGCGATTGGAGCAGGATATCTTGAGTGACTTGGCAGACAGCAAGCAATTCTTCGTCTACGAGACAAAAGACTTCTGGAGACAAATCAAAACCGCAGGTTCTGCCGTGCCTGCCAATGCTCTGTATCTTCAGAAGGCATGGCAAACCGGATCCAAGGAGCTTGCGAAGCCATCTTCGAACATCCTCCCACCGGTCTTCATCCACCCCACCGCACATGTCGATCCTTCCGCGAAGTTAGGCCCCAATGTGTCCATTGGTCCACGGGCTGTCGTTGGTGCTGGTGTTAGAATCAAGGAGTCAATTGTACTGGAAGACGCTGAGATCAAGCATGATGCTTGTGTCCTGTACTCCATCATTGGGTGGAGCAGCAGAGTTGGCGCATGGGCTCGTGTTGAAGGAACGCCGACTCCTGTCAACAGCCATACTACAAGCATTATCAAGAACGGGATCAAGGTCCAGAGCATCACTATCCTAGGAAAGGAGTGCGGCGTTGGTGATGAAGTCCGAGTGCAGAACTGTGTTTGTCTACCATTCAAGGAGCTGAAGCGGGTAAGTATCCTGTTCTCGACACTACACGGGGATACTAACTTCCATAGGATGTTGCCAATGAGGTGATCATGTAATCAACCACAACAAGAGCAATGTTAGGCCACGGGGTCAGGCCATGGGGAATACCAAATGTGGGCGTTTGTTCATTTTCGGATCACAGAACTTTTGGTGGCACATAAAACCTAAAAACTCGCATAGAGAAAATCTCGTCTATTCGCCATTTCTTGCCATTTGTCTCAATCAAGCCTAACATATGAAGTGCATGTTAGTAACATTCCCATAGATATCTCCCTTTCCAAGTATTTATTCTTTTCCAACTCGGTGATAACTCGGATCGGCGTTTAGATTGCAAGATAGCCCTTCCCTTTTGTGCTGTGCTACCCCTCGTTGTAGTGGGGTATCTACGTTGGCTTACAAATTCAGGTTTCGTAAGAAGCTGTCATGTCGGGTGTAACACAAAAGTCGACTGTGCCGAAGTCTGGTAGCTTGTCCGAGTCGTCCACGGTGGATTTGTCATTTCAAGAACTGACCGTACTATAAACCGCTCGAAAACATCTGTGGTTTTCTTCTTTCTGCAGATAACATAACCTGTTCATTTGACCTCTACTTGCCCCTCGCACACTTCAATCTCTAAGCAACAATGTCTACGCATCACGCAGTGCTCGCGAAGCACGGGGAAACACAAAGTAAGCCGGGAATACCAAACAAACCTGCACCAGGCGTGAGTTCCTCGAAAACACCAGTAGCCCAATTCACAAGTACTTACCACTCCACAGATCTCCTACTTTACTCCAGCCCAAGTACCTCCAAGCGGAACGGCATCCGATCCACAGCCAGACAATGCGCCGATTCCCAAACTCTTCACGCCGCTCAAACTCCGCGACCTTACTATTCAAAACCGCATCATTGTCGCTCCCATGTGCCAATACAGCGCCGAAAACGGACACCATACGGCGTGGCACTTTGCACATCTCGGTGGTATAATTTCTCGAGGTCCTGGCCTTTGCATAGTCGAAGCAACCGCTATAACGCCAGAAGGACGCATCACGCCTGAAGACTCGGGGATCTGGTCCGATGAGCACCTCGAAGGGGAATGGGGCCTCAAGAAAATCGTTGAGTTTGCGCATTCGCAGGGCCAGAAGATCGGCATCCAGATCGGGCATGCGGGACGGAAAGCTAGCACCGTTGCCCCTTGGTTAGCTGCCAGTGCTGTGGCTACGAAGGATGTTAATGGATGGCCCGATGATGTTGTTGCACCGAGTGCGATTGCTTATAGCCCTAACCTTGCGGTACCAAGGGCGTTGAGTCTTGAGGAAATTGAGGATTTGAAGACCGCATGGGTTGCTGCTGTCAGGAGAGCGCTGAAAGCAGGATTCGATGTTATTGAGATCCATAATGCTCATGGGTACTTGTTGCATGAATTCTTGTCACCGGTCTCCAATCACCGCACAGATAAATACGGAGGCAGTTTCGAGAACAGGGCGCGGTTGACGCTGGAGATTGTGGAGTTGACACGGAAGGAAATTCCCAAGGGAATGCCGCTGTTCTTGAGAATCAGTGCAACTGACTGGTTAGAGCATGATGGGTATAAGGGGGACTCATGGAAGTTAAGTGATACAGTCAAGCTCGCTCCTTTACTTGCAGAAAGGGGTGTGGATGTCCTTGATGTTTCTTCTGCTGGTACTCATCCAGCTCAGAAAATCTCTCCGGGTCCTGGGTACCAAGCTCCATTTTCAAAAGAAGTCAAGAAAGCTGTGGGAGACAAGTTGTTGCTTGGAAGCGTGGGATCGATCACAAGTGGGAAACAAGCAGAGGCTATTTTGACTGGCAAAGGGGAGGGTAGTCAAGGGGATACGGAGATTGACTTGGCGTTTGTAGGAAGCACGTTTCAGAAGGACCCCAGTCTGGTGTGGAGTTGGGCTGAGGAATTGGGCGTAGAGGTTAACGTGGCGAACCAGATTCGATGGGGCTTTGGGGGTAGACCTGGGGCACCGAAGAAGTGAGCTTCGAAGCGCCTTCATCTTAGATATAGACAAAGTATATATGAATTAGAGTAATGAACCAACTCGGGCACAGCCTCAACTTGCATAATTCTCTTACTACATCTTTTGCCCAATCACTTTCAGGCTTCGGATAGAATACTAACAACCTTTGGTATTTCATCCTGATTTTAGCAGAAGCAGGGAAGTTAGGGCTGATGTCGCGTAAACGCGTCAATTAATGCTGGCGGTGTGGTGTGGAGGAACAGCACTCAAACACATCATCGTATATGCACAGTTTCGTGGACTGAACCAAATGCCTGAGTGGGCTATCTATTTTCTGCCCTTTGCGTCCTCTTAATTGATTCTCATCCGATGCTTGACTCTATAACATAGGACTACACGAGTAGACCTCGAGATCCCAAACAAAATACACACGTCTCAGCTTCGTCATGGATCGCCAGGAAGAGGCAGCACAGAGCCGTGAAGGTCTCTTACGCTCATACAACAAATTAGAAAGCATTCCCCTCCGCAAATCCCTCGAAGAAGCCTACAAATCCGACACAGATTCCGACCTAGATGCCACAGAATTCCTCGACCGAGACCCCCTCAACGAACGCTCCCAATCTCCCGTCACCGCGTACGAACCCGCAAGACGCCTCCGAAACATTCGCAATGCGTTTGCACGCCGCTCGAAATGCCTCATTATTACTCTCGTGGTCCTCATCATCTTCTGGTCAATACTGGCAGGTGGGGGCTTTTTCTTGTACAAGAAGAGCCCATACAATGGACAATCCCCGCCATGGTATCCCACACCACTTGGAGGAACGGTTTCGCATTGGAGTGAGAGTTATAATAAGGCGGCGGTGCTGGTTAAGCAGATGACGCTGCCGGAGAAGGTTAATATCACTACTGGGACGGGATGGCAGATGGGATTGGCGGTTGGGAATACGGGTCCCGCAAACAATGTTGGCTTTCCTGCCTTGGCTTTACAAGATGGACCTCTTGGACTGAGGTTTGCGGATAATGCTACGGCGTTCCCTGCTGGGGTTACTGTAGGGGCGACTTTCAATAAAGAGCTGATGTACCAACGGGGCAAAGCACATGGCATGGAGGCACGATTGAAGGGAATCAATGTCTTGCTTGGACCGTGTGTTGGGCCTCTAGGCAGAATGCCTGCAGGTGGTAGGAACTGGGAAGGCTTTGGTGCTGATCCTGTGCTTCAGGCAATCGCCGCCTCGCAAACCATAAAGGGTATTCAAGACGAAGGTGTTATGGCTACGATCAAGCATTTCATTGGGAACGAACAAGAACACTTCAGACAGAGTTGGGAATGGGGTCTGCCAAATGCCATGTCTTCGAATATGGACGACAGGACTCTCCATGAAATGTACGGCTGGCCATTCCAAGATTCGATCAAAGCTGGAGTTGCTAGTGTCATGTGCAGCTATCAAATGACGAACAACTCCTATACATGCGGAAACTCCAAATTGCTGAACGGTATTTTGAAAGATGAATGGGGGTTTCAGGGGTTTGTGCAGTCCGATTGGCTGGCTCAACGATCAGGTGTAGCAAGTGCATTGGCTGGCCTTGATAGTAAGTAACTTCTCTCGGGATTTTATTCCTTCGTTTGGAGAATTGTGGAGGTCATATTCATACTCCTTGATCAGGCACGCTAACTCTGAGGATTTGCAGTGTCTATGCCTGGAGATGGCCTCTTGTGGGCTAAGGGTAATTCTCTTTGGGGAGCAGAGTTAACCAAGGCTGTTTTGAATGGCTCTATTCCTGTGAACAGGCTGAATGATATGGTTACTAGAATCGTCGCTTCCTGGTATCAGTTGGGGCAAGACGACAAATCCAAGTTCGATGGCGAAGGACCCAATTTCTCCTCTTGGACAGGTGATGAAATGGGACTTGTCAACCCTGGCAGTCCTGATGACAAGGATGTGAAGCTTGTCAACAAATATGTTGACGTTCAAGGCAAAGGCGATGATGCCCATTCGATTGTCGCCCGCCAAGTCGCTACTGAAGGAACGGTCCTAGTAAAAAATGAAGATAACACGCTTCCGTTGAACAAAGATGGCTGGCCGTTCGGTGAAAAGCACGATGCTAACTTTCGAGTTGGAATTTTTGGAGAAGATTCAGGAGAAGGCGAAGGTCGGAACGCTTGTGCAGATCGTGGATGCAATACTGGCACCCTAGGTTCCGGATGGGGGTCTGGAGCAGTGGAATTCCCGTACCTCGTCACCCCAGCGGATGCTCTTAAGAAAGCCTTCAATACGGATCTGGTTTATGTTACGGACTATCCAACGAATCAGCCACCCTTTGAGAAGGCCCCTGAGATATTGAGAGACCAAGATGTCTGCATCGTCTTCGCCAATTCTGATGCGGGTGAAGGTTTTATTGCATCGGAAGGGATAAGAGGTGATAGGAATGACCTATTGCTCCAGAAAGGAGGAGAAAAGCTCATAGAGGATGTTGCAGCAGGCTGTGGTGATGGGAAAAGCAGCACCATTGTGGTTGTACATTCTGTCGGCCCTATCGTGATCGACAAATGGGTCAACATCCCTGGTGTCAAGGCTATCATCATGGCTAACCTACCAGGCCAAGAGAGTGGCAACGCTATTGCGGATATTCTTTTTGGGAATGTCAATCCGAGCGGCAAGCTCCCATACACCATTGGCAAATCTCTTGAGGATTATGGTGAAGGAGCCAAGATCTTATATTATCCAAATGGCGTAGTCCCGCAGCAGAACTTCTCTGAGGGATTATACATTGACTATCGACATTTCGATAAGTTCGAAATCGAGCCCACCTACGAGTTCGGATTTGGACTTTCGTACACCACCTTTGAGTTCTCCAATCTCGTCATTACCAGCATTCTTCCCAAATCTCCACTTCCGTCTCCCCGCCCTGCTAGTATTACACCACCCAGTTTTGATGAAAAGATCCCTGATGCGAGTGAAGCCCTCTTCCCTGAGAACTTCAGAAAGCTGAAGAAGTTTGTTTATCCTTACATTGACAAGCTCTCCGAGATCACGAAAGGAAAGTACCCTTATCCTGAAGGATACGATACCAAGCAACCTCTCTCACAAGCAGGAGGCGGCGAGGGAGGAAATCCCGATCTGTGGGATGTTTACGCTACTGCTGCTGTCGACGTCAAGAATACTGGATCTTTGGCCGGCAAGGAAGTCGTGCAACTATACGTGAGCTTCCCAGATGTCCAAGGCGAAGCGAAAAACGTAGACTTCCCGGTGAACGTTTTGAGGGGATTTGAAAAGCCTTATCTGCAGTCGGATGAGACTCAGACTGTGAAGTTCAATCTTACAAGGAGAGATCTGAGTTATTGGGATGTGACGAGGCAGAATTGGGTAATGCCAGATAAAGGCTCTATCACGATTAAAGTGGGCGCAAGCTCCAGAGATTTGAAACTTACGGGATCGTATTAGGTATATGGAAGGGAGTCTTGCCGGAAGCAAAAATGGAGTTGGGTGTTATTTCGGGTTGGAAATATGTTGTATCATAGTAAGGTTACGTTTACGTCTGGAAGAGCATCATTGCCTTTTTAAAAGCGAAATACGGAACGTATCTTATCAAGTCCTCGGGGAAAATGTATTCGCTCAACCTCAACGGGTGATGGTATTTGAATTGGAGGGATTTATAGGTTCACGTGAGGTGGCAGAACACGTAGTAAGATATAGAGTTTTAGAGGCAAAAGCTCATAATTGCCTATGAAGAAGCTCTTTTTATAGCGTAAAGCTGGCTTAGCTAGCGCTATATGTTGTCACGTGCTGTGCTACGCAATACGAAGTAGTCCACCAGGTCGCTCAGCGGTACACTAACCTCTTGGAGCAACGCAACCTCCATCCTTCTTCCACATCAAAGCCTACTCGCTCATCAACCCTGGCAGCTCTTTTGTATAGATGTGTTACCCTTAACGGGGCTTCTCTGCTGAGTGGGTCTTTAGAACCTCTATTTAAGCTGTACCGCCGAAAACGAATGGAGTAGTCCTCACCCGCCGCTCTCCTCTTGGCTACGAACATGGTATACATACAAATTCGATGAAGGGCTAGCCAGTCGATAATTGTTCTTTTCTTATCAGCTGTTCTGAATTCGACACCCGCTGCATCTACATCTCAGCTCTATGCCGAAAAACGAAGGGTGAGGGGTTCTCATCCGTAACATCATCTCGACATACCTTATCCGCAAAGCCAGCTCAAGCAAGATGGAGTTCAATCTCTTGCCCACTTTTCGCGGCAATGGTAACACTCCATTTCCAAGGACTCGGTATGTCGCCAACGAACGTTGGGATGGAAGTACCTGGGTTTCGTACCCCGTTAAAAAGGGCAAAAGCAATTACTTGATCAATGCAGAGTCGTTTGATTTGATGGATTACTATCGTGCTGAGCGCGGCAACCCGACACCAGTGCGAGAACAGGAGTCATTTCTTCAAACCTGGCTCTACTTTGGACTCATATGCCAGTTCATTGGCGCTAATGCAGTAGATGGCGGACCTCCTACATCACAGTCAAAGGGGATAATCGACCGAGTATATGACCTGATCGCGCTACAAGACGACAGTGGGCCTTTTGTTAGATTGGACGAGGACGGTCTGAACAGCTTACGCGACATTGGATTGTCTCTGCTTTCGAAAGAACCAGAGGCACGAAAGGCTCACCTCGACCGAATGATTGTCTGCCTATCTTGCACCCAGGCAATATTAGAAGGATTGCCCCGGGACTTCAACTATATGGTCAAATACTCAATCGCCTCACTTGGAGAGCTTTACACTCAAACTGTGAACGTTGGCCTCGAGCACCTCCAGCTTCCAAAAACATTTAGTAGAATGTGGAGCGGTGGGCTCCTAGACGCAGACGCAAAAGCCTCGATGATGGAGCACGGCTGGTGTCCTAGCGATATTGCGAGAGCCGAGGTAAAGTATAGTTCCATTCAAGCGCTGTATATGATGCGAATGCTGGGCAAATGTCTCCCACCGAGGGATCACAGTCGCTGCACTGATGATGCTTGCAATATTTACCAGATTGACCCCGGAAATTACCAGCAAACGCACCAGGATTGCTCTTGCCATGAACTCGTTGTCAGGGACGCAGACCTTACGAGTGTTCTTTCCAAGGATGAGAAGTTTCCTATACTAAAATTCAAAGGAGACATGCATAATCTTGATTACGACATCGTTGAATCAGGAGCTTATATTGCAATATCTCATGTATGGGCCGACGGCCTGGGTAATCCCAATGCCAATTCGCTCCACAGATGCCAGTTATCCCGTCTTCAAGAAACCGTGAAAGCTGTGGTCAAGAAAGATTCGGAAAATGTGGCAGAATCAGAGGAACACCCCTTGATATGGCTGGATACTCTTTGTTGTCCGGCGCAAGATGGACCTGGTAAACGAATTGCTATCGAAAAGATCAGACTTGTCTATCAAAGAGCCAAGCACGTCCTTGTGCTCGACTTAGGTCTCATGTCTTACAATTCCAAGTCTCAAGACTGGCTGGAGCTCCTAGTTCGAATCTTCACATCCGGATGGATGCGACGCTTATGGACGCTTCAGGAAGGAGCTCTCGCTCAATCGCTCTATTTCCAATTCGCAGATCAGGCCGTGTCCCTCCAATGGCTGGCCGACCAGTTACTAGCCTCGGTGAAGAAATCCATGAGGCATCTCGCTATTTTCCCAGACCTTTCTAGAGAGTTTCTCAGCCTCTCTTCGTTCTTTCTCCCATCAGCATCAACACCTGCAGGCGATAACCCGGCTTTAAACACACTGGATTACGCTTTGAATTTTCGGAGTGTGAGTGTTGCCACTGACGAGCCGCTGTGTATAGGCACCCTGATGTCTCTTGACTTGCATGAGATATTGCAAATTGATCCAAAGGAGAAACGCATGCAGAAGGTGTGGGAACTCATCGCTGCCAAGAAAGGTGGAATTCCTGCAGAACTCATATTTTTAGATAACAAGCGGATCGATGCAGATGGCTGGAGATGGGCACCAAAGACTCTTTTGCAAGTCGAGATAGGAATGCAAAAGAGAGCAACTCGAATGGTACACTGGCAGGGGTCGCAAATAGGGAAAATTGATGCTCGCGGATTACGAGTCGAGTATCCTGGCTATCGACTTACTAGAGCGCAACATGGTGACCAGCGACCCCCGAATCCCTGGCCTGGAATTCCTAGGGTCCCAGAAATGTGGCTGCAATTCCGGGATGTGGCAACAATGCGCTGGTACAGAATCACTGATAGTCATCTTGGAGTACTTTCCCTGAGCTGGACCACGGATGAGCAGAGGCGCGAGAATAATGAAGCGGGGTTGTTCCCGTTGCAAGATCTTGCAGATACGGGCAAGGCTGTACTGGTCATGAACTCGAACTCGAAAGAAAGAATAAACAAGAGTGTCCTTGCCACGATCAGGACTGATGAAGGGGCCATCAGGGTGAAGACTGAAAGACATGTTATGGTCAGTTTGTTGTCGGAGGAGGAAGGATATATTTATGATGTTATTGGGAGTCTAGCCCTTCGACTCAGGGGTGATGAGCTGACGGACCAACACTTGAAAATCTACAAGGATTTAGAGGAACTTTCTGAGGGCAGAAACGATACATTGGCAGAGCAAATGGCTGGGAATCAAGCATTCCAGCACTCGCTGAAGGCTCTTAGCGAGCAGATGAAGAATATGGTGAGGGAGGTAGTGCAAAGCGACGAACGATTCCATGCTGCTATCAAGACCTACTGGGGCGAGTCCTTTGCGGAAGATCTATGGGTTCTCATCAAGGATTTCTTCAGTCACAACATTCAAGGACAAGAGTTAGAGAAAGAGCAAGTATGGTTTATCGATTAACATACCATCAGTATCAAGATATCTTGATGGGTATCTATTGCCTAATTTACAGGTGCAAATTTACTCTTCTTCCTCAACGCAAAGCCGTACTTCATGAATATGAAGGGTACGGGTATAGCAATCGTTGCCACTCCTCCCAAGATCGACATTGCAGGCCCAACACCTAAATTATGGAACATGGGTTTGGCCACAAGAGGAAATGCAGCTGCCAAGACGCTTCTTAAGAAAGTGTTTGCAGACACAGCGCTCGCAGCATAGAGACCATACGTATCGATAAGAAAGTTGATGCACTGTTGAAAGATGGAGTTGAATCCAGCACCAATGAAGACAGTTGCGAGAACTGGAGATACCCAGAGGATTTTTGGATTGGCCGTCCAACCAAACCAGAAGAGTCCAATTGCAAATAGGAACGCACCGATTGCCATTGGAGCGAGTCTTGCTTCTGGGACTGGCTTCCCGTTTGCAGCGTCTGAGATCCGGCCATAACGTCTCTCGTTCCCAAGATTGATGGCCATTGCGCAGATGACACCTACGAACAAGCCGAGGAAGGGTAGAGAGCCATCAACTGGACCCCATCCCCGGTGTTCCTCAAAGACGATTGGGAAGACCTCAAGCGTCAGGTAGAGCAGGGCATATACGAACGAGGCATAGATCGCAATGCATGTAACCATGGGTTCTGTTGTGAGTAATATCAGAGGCCGAGAGAGATGCTTCGTAAATATAGTCTTCGGGGACAACTTGATTCGCTCGTGAGGGTGGTAGAGCGCCTCATTGCCGGTTTCTTTGCGTAGACGTTGTGCTTTCTTCTTGAGGAGAACCGGTGCGTACATTTCGGGCAAGCAGAAAATACAGACTGCCAGGGTGGCGAAAACCCAAATGGCCTCGATATACTCAGTCCATCGCCAGCCGAGATGGGGATTAACTAGTATGGCAGATCCAATTAATGGTCCGAGGGTTGGGCCGCCAACTACAGCCACAGCATAGAAGCAGACCGCTGTCCCTCTAGCTTTGGGATGCCAGATATCTCCCAGCGCCGCCGAGACATTGCTGACGGGTGCAGACCCAAACACCCCCCCGAAGAACCGAGTAATGAAGACCGACTGGGCATTTTTACTCGCTGCAGTACCAATAGAAAACAGCCCCAAGCAGAACACCGCTGGCAGAATTGAAACTCTCCTCCCCCAGAGTTCTGACGCAGGCGCCCATAGGAGGGGTCCAAACGCAAAGCCGAGACTACGATTCCACGTTAGCAATTCTGCTCGCTCGAAGTAAAGTGCGCGTGGCACAACTAACTTACATATACAACGAGATGGAGAGGACAGAAACCTCGGCGCTCACACCCACGTATTCCGCCACAGCATTCCCGGCCGGTGAGATGATACTCGATCCCAAACTCGCAGACAACGCCAAAAATCCCAGCTGCACCGTTATCCAGCTCTTGTATCCGAATGCCCAGTTTCGGGGATTCTCCTGGTCGTCATCTCCGTCCCAGTCGACGATGTTGGGGTCTTTCTTGTCCTTGGTTTCTACGTATTCTTTTGTTGCTTCTACGTCTTCTTCTTCTTTTGAGAATTGCACTGTAGATGCAGCTGTTGCTGTTGCTGTCTCAGAGTCGTTGGATGGCGTGGCGGTGTTCCATGCTATTATCTCCGATGGGTCAGGGGCTCGCGTGTGGTGGGTGGCGGAAGCGGACATTGTACGAAGTATCTTCCTACAGTGCAGTGCATCAAGTTGCCAAGACCCTCCGACTGCACGATATATATAGGTACATCTCGAAGTAATAAAAACAGGTAAGTGCGGAGTTAGAGCCGCGTCGCGTCGACTACGTTATTGTTATTACCGTGCGTTGTTCATGCGGATCTAAGAATTAGTTCGAGTCACTTGAAATTGGAAATACTCCGTACGGAGTACAGTGACGGGACGGACGGACCGGATGGCATGACGTTGTTGACTTGACTTGGTTTGGTTTGGTTTGGTTGGGTCCCCCACCTTTGTACGGAGTAGTAGAGGCCGAAATCGCTGGCTGGCTGGCTGGCTCATACAGAATTATTTCCGTTTGAGGTTAATGCACCTTGTTATAGCTTACGGATGCGGAGATAAGATAAGGTATCTTTCATCTTTTAAGGGCGAAGAGCGAAGAGCGAAGGGAAGGGTCGTGCCGAATATGCGGCTCGCTGAAGAACCGAAGTTTAGCACCGCGACTTTCTTTGTCATGTAAAATTGCGACACGATATAGCAGCCTGGAAGCTAAACTAAGTAAATTTAAGTAGAGAACACTATTTGCGGGAAGCTTTTCTATATACGAGTAAAGTTTTCTTTGTCTTTCCCGCAGACCTGGTAATCGGAAAGTTTATCCCTCCGTCTCGAACTCTGTCCGGGCGCGTAAAGTGGTTTTTACTCCGCTCCGTCTCCTAAAATCTAAGCCTAGTGCTCCAGCCCATTATGCTACACGTGACACTAAAATTAGATTTCAATACAAGTTAAAATAAATCTTAGATTAAATATCTTCTTAATAGTCATAAGAGTAGGTTTTAAAAACTAGTAGGATATATAATTTAAAGGCGTACTGTAAAAACACGAAGGTTCGCGTGATATCTAAGCGATGCGATCCCTGTCTGGGATAGAGTTCTAAATGGAGGGATAGGGTAAGGGGGGGGGATGATGGGATGGCAGTTCAGATTTCGGTTTGGAGCGAAGGGTAGATAACACTGAAGTAAGTAAGGTAAGACAATGAGGAGGTATACCGACATATAACTAATATATTCTATAGGTACGTCCTAGCTACATACCTTGAGAGAAAGAATCCTTCTGCTCCGAAAGAGATATATACACGTGACTATATCCCGATAGCTACCTAGGCGGGGCACAGGGAGAAAGCGACAGCCAAGAAAGCAAGAACTTCAGCTCTAGGTAGCCTCACCTCAATACTCGGTACTGTACATGAGCAGTGAGCCCTCAGATCAGATCGGATTAGAGTATCTCACCTATCAAAAATATATAGACTTCTACTTCTCGTCTAGCTCGGCTCGGCTCGCTTGGTTCGTTCTCCCAAGCAGAAGAACCTCCCTCCCTCCTCCCAACCAAACATCTGCTTCAATAGCGTACGACAGCTCCCTATCTCTCTGATCGTACAACAGCACAGCCCGTCCTATTCCATTATACGCACCGTACCCTCCATAACCGCTATTGCGTATTATGCACTGCGAGTTCAAAAACAGGACTTGTTGGAACTTGGAGCAGAAAGCGAGGGCGCTTTATCTCGGAAATTTTGAGAGAAACTTCAAAGAAAAAGAGCTGCATCAGCAAATCGCGAACGGGAATCCGGCAGGGCGGTTAGCGGCGTGTAAACACGGCATGTTGGCTTGGAGGCTGTGTAAGTGACACAAAATACATTATGTTCTAACTTTCAATATCGAACAGCTTTGTGAAGCTGAAAAGTAAAGTATTGCAATCGCAAATCTCAAAGTTTTAGACAAAGACAACACAGCTTATCAAGCCTGATTTTCGAGTAAGGTCAACTATAAGCGTCTCTCTGTCATTTGTACTGGTAGGTTTAATGAGGCTTGGAAGGTGCTGAATTATACAGCCCAACACAGAGCAGAGCCTTGTCAGGCTGATTCAGCCTGGACCGCCACGTTGCACTCGGGCTTTTATATAACAGCCTGCTTTGCGCCATTTCAGATGTCCATGATGTCGCGAGTCCCACGCAGAGCATGAGGTCTTTGTAATGCTCACGGTACCATGGATCCATTATCAGCCTTGTCAGCTGCAGGAACCATCATCCAGTTTGTCGATTTTGGACGAAAATTACTTTCAGATAGCCGCCAGCTTTATGTTTCGGCAAATGGAATTCTGGATAGTCACGAGCAACTTGGGCGAGTCACTTCGGATTTACAATCTGTCATAGTTAAGTTGAAGGGAACCTGGAGCGTGACTTCAGGCGAAACGACCGGACCGTTTACGGAATGTGACGAGAACCAGGAGAGTTCATTCCAGAGGATATGTGACGATGCTATAATGATTGCGGAAGAACTATTGAATAGATTAGGGGCCCTTAAAGTTAATGAAGGGGGAAAAAAGCGATGGGAAAGCCTCAAGGTTGCTGTTAAATCGGCATGGTCAAAGGATGAGATCGCTGCATTGATGCAAAGACTTTCCATTTTCCGAGAGTCCTTAAATTCGCGGATTTTGTTCTCTATAAGGTATTTATGAATCATTGTACTTCCAAGTTAAAATCACTTCATCTGATTATGTCCCCTTTAGAAAGATTGTTGAGAACCATGACGCTCTTTCATCGGCACGGTTTGACTCTCTGGAAGCGCAAACACAACGGATCTTGGGAGCTGTAATTGACAATCGCGATGCATTGTCCCGTGAATTATTGGTATCTATTACCAATATACTGTGCCACGATCGAGGTCTTAATCAGGATGAGCATCATAAGACACGCCAAATGATTTCGCAGTCGAGCAGAGCCATTGGATCAGAATCTTGCATCGAGCAATCTACTTTTACACTGGTAGATGAAAACACTACCGAAGAAATTGAACCGCTAGACGTTACAGAAGCCAGAGAACGCAATGAATCGGTACAAGGAAGACTCCTGAGCGAGCTATCATACGCGACGATCTCGAGTCGATATGAGGATGTCATAGAGGCGCATCCTAGCACTTTCAATTGGGTCTTCTGTGATACAACAGTTGAGCAACTGCCTTGGAGTGATTTTAGGAAGTGGTTAAGAGAAGATGGAGGTGTTTATTGGATAACTGGCAAAGCCGGTTCCGGAAAATCGACTCTGATGAAGCATATTTACGACGACCCTAGGACTCGGCAATACTTGGAATATTGGGCCAAAAAAGATTCGCCAGGCAAGAGTTCTCTTTGTTTTGCCACATTCTTCTTCTGGAATAGTGGAACAAATATGCAAAAGAGTCAACAAGGCTTGCTTCGCGCCCTACTCTTTTACGTATTGAAAAAGTATCCAGAACTTATTCCCATTGTATTTCCCGAAAGGTGGAGTCAGCTCCATTCTGGCTCTTTGAAGCTGGGAGAACAACTCTCTCCTGAGTCGTGGTCAACGAGACAACTTACTACAGCATTCGAAAGCCTATTCAAGCAACAGCACTTCCAAATCAGGTTTTGCATCTTGGTCGATGGACTTGACGAGTTTGACGGAGATACTGTACAGCTTTGCCAGCTTTTCACCAAGCTTGCACTCTTGCATCCGAAGACCACCAAGTTCTGTCTTTCAAGCAGGCCCTGGGTAGAGTTTCAAGACAATTTTCGGGATTGCGCAAGCTTAAGGATGCAAGATCTCACTTCTAACGATATAAGTCTTTACGTCAGTGATAAACTCCACGCCAATCAAACCCTCCGCAGGCTCGAAGAACAAGACAAAAAATTGACAACTGCGCTTGTACAAGAGATTGTGGAAAAAGCAGATGGTGTTTTCTTATGGGTAAAGATCGTCGTCAGGCTGCTACTGAAGGGCTTTACCAATAGAGATTCTGTCTCGCAACTCTGGAAGCGTTTGAATGATTTCCCCAATGAATTGGGACCGCTATACACGCATATTACGTCCCGGATCGAACCCCTGCACCTCGAATGGACTTCAAAAGCCTTTCAAATTATGCAAATTTCTCGCCAACTATCTTCTGACCCGTTCTTAAAGATGGTCAATTCGCCAAAGCTTCAGGATGGTTTAGATGCAGGTGTGTCTCCTTTGACATCTATTGGTATCTTCCTAGCGCTTGAAGAAGAGCTTGATTCAAACAGAGCTGTACAACTATCAACGCACGAGCTGGACAAAGGATGTGAGGATCTTCAAATTCATCTGACAGTTCGTTGTGCGGGTCTTCTCGAGGCGGCAACCGATCACAGCCATGGTAAACTTCATCAGGACACAAAAATTCGCTACATGCATAGAACGGCCCGGGATTTCATAGAAAGCAAGGAACAATGGGCACGGATTCTTTCTCATACAAAGCCTGAGGAATTTTGCCCCCACTTTTCGATGATGAAGTCTTCTATTCTCTCACTTGCTATCAAGGATTCCGATCATGTGGCGCACATGGACAATTCAGCCGAGATGTCGCTCGCATCGGACGCGTTAATCTACGCTTACCACGCCGATGGCCATACTTTGACTAGAGAATCTCAAATGCAGCTGCTTAGGACCTTCGAGAAGATTTACCCCTCCCTCGGAGGCCCAGATATGTCGCGTATCAAGGTTCCCTCCTTACAACATGCGGCACTATACGGCTTGAATGGATATGTACACAAAAACCTCTCGATACAGCCTGACGGGACCGCAAAAAGAATGGCAGCAGCTGCATTAGACCATCTGTTCCGTGGCTCGCGGCCAACGTGGCCTAATTTGCCTCTTCCAACAGCTAAAATTGTCGAAACTTTGATCGCGTTCGCCGCAATTCCACGGGATGTCTCTCCTTCCAACGACACAAGGTGGGGACCCTGGCCATCAATCATAAGCTGGATTCCAAGGTTCAATGAAAGCCCACCAGTCATGGCTCAAAAGCTTCTGGAAACCTACGCGTCAATAATTAAAATATTCTTGACCGCTGGTGCTGATCCGACTATCATCGTGCGCCATTGGGTTCCGGGTGATCCCATGTCCAAGAGAAGCACCTTCAAAAACATCATAAGGCAGCACTTGCAACCTAGATATCCGGACGAGGCAGGCAGTTTGATCCAAGCACTTGAAACCTCAATTCGACGGACGAGAGATAATTCGGCCCGCCACGCGAGAAATGTCGGAAGAAAGAGGAAACGCAGGTAGAGAAGCTAGAAGGATAGCAGACCGAATATGAAAGCCTCCCATCCTGGGTTTTTTGCATGGTAGTTATAAGCTCAACATCTAAGTCCCCGAACACAAGAACCAACAGCATTCAAAGCGCACCCGCATCCGCATCCAAACTCATCACACTCACCCTAGGCCGCCTGTCCCAACAGCTGCGAAACAAGCTCTCTCTAAAGCACGGGCTATATTCAAAGCAGGTACTAGCAAATTGCAAGGAGCGCACGAGAAGACGTCAATCGCTGTTCACTAGAGCGAAACTGACTGCCTGGAGAGTCTGGATCAACGTGGGACCGTGGGAAAGAACCATGCTTAGGACCGCCAACTCAGTAACTCGTACCGTAAAGGAGTCCGTACTGTATTCCAGGTTACTGGAAAAAAGTATTGAAGCCGTGGACTTATTTAACAGCCGGTTTTACCGCTCTATCATCATTAACGGAGCGTGGAGTGGAGTGGGAGCGAATTGTACAGTACGACGCGACGGCCTTGCCTGGGCATGAAGAGGCGGGGGTTTCTTTGTAGCATGAATGGAAATTGTGTGTTGATTGATCGCTGTTTTTATGTGTGTGGTGTTGTGTGTTGTATTTTGGGTGAGCTGCAATTGTTGTGAAGTATGTATGTATGGCGGGGCGGTGTGTCGGAGTACTGTATGGTATTTGGGAGGCAGAGTTGGCTCTTCATTCATCTAGAGGAGATGGACCTTGCTAAATGCCCCGTGCGACAGTTTTTTGTTTCCGCCAAGTGAGCGAGCACCAAATACAGCAATTTATATGAGGAACTGACCTGAAGAGTTGGAATCAAAGAAAAAGAAAAGAGATATCTTTACGTCCAACCTCCAAGTCACATCTACTAAATCTACGGGATAGCCTCACTTCTACAACTGCGCCTTCCCCAACTTCAGATCCTCCCAATGATCCCTCCTAAATTCCACATACGTATGTCCCTTCCCTTTCCCATCAACCCACAACACTACATCATCAGCCTTCACCTTTTCTGGATCAACGCCTTCTTCTCGCAGCGGTACTTTGTTCTGCTTGTTGTTGTGGATGGGCGTCATTTCCTTCACGATGCGGATGAAGAGCGGGACTGCGTATCTGGGGAGTTGAGTGCGTGAATGTCTAACGGGCTTGGTTAGTACTCGGAAGGTATCGGGGAATAGGGGTATATACTTGAGAAGGCCGGCAAAGTCAAACGAGTTCTTCGCATTAGGGTCAATGTATACCGCTGCACATCCAGCCCTTCCATCATGAGATGGCAGCGCAACGCCATAAACATTGGCCTCGACGACTCCGGGGAAATGGCCCAAGACCTCTGCGACTTCTGCCGTGCTGACATTCTCTCCTTTCCACCTGAAGGTATCGCCTAGGCGGTCCATGAAGAACCATCTCCCATCACTTGTCCTCCGAAGCGCGTCACCGCTTCGGTACCACAAGTCCCCTTTCTTAAACACGTCTCGTTCAAACTTCTTCATCGTTGCTTCGGGATTGTTGAAATAGCCTGCAAACTGTGTCACATCGGCGACTTGCACAATAATCTCACCCCCTTTTTCATATGGCTGTCTGTGGGCAAAGCCTGTTTTTGGATCCCTTGCAATAGCGCCGGATGCCTGGTCTATGAGCACCGGGACAATAAGATTCCGGTTATTATACCTGGCTATAGCGCCATGATGGCCTACACAGGCAGCTAGATAGTCGCCTCTGCTGTAATTCAGCAGTCCAAACACACCTTCGGATGAGTTGAAGAATTCTGCTACTTCAGGAACATTGAATCGTTCCCGGAATTTGATCCAAACATCGGGTCGAAGGCCGTTGCCGTACATGCCACGAACGTTGTGGTCTTTGTCGAGAGGTGAGGGAGGTGCTGCTAGCAGATAGCGGGCAGTCTCGCCGACGTAGGTGATCCAAGTTGATCTTGAATCGTGGACTTCACCCCAGAATCTTGAGGTGCTGAATTTCTTGCCGATGCATAAGGTGACGCCCCACATCATCATAGTCATTGCCTGAACGCCTCCGGTCCCATGGTAGTAGGGCATACCATCGTACCATCTATCATCGTCTCTCATCCAAGAGATACCGGTTGATTTCTGTTTACGTCAGTTTGCTTTTGAAAAGCATGTCAAAGCATAATACGCACCGCAATTCCTTGCTAAAAAATAACAATGTTAGAATTACTTCTTTGGGTCGTGTCTTGAGAGTTTGGGACATTTTAAAAGGAAAGACTCGAAACAGTAAGTCGGGTATGAAACGAAAGAACTTTGGATTGACTTGCCGCAAATCCCCGATCGATCTTAAACGGCACTCCCTTCGGCATACCCGTTGTTCCGCTTCTCCAATCAGCATTTCCTCTTTCAACTCAGATATCACAAACCTAGTATAAAACATAGACATAGCCCAATCGCCCTTCACACCTTCTCTATACGCATCCTCGACCCTCTCCCCACTCAACCCGTCAATCTCCGCCCTCACCTCCTCCCCCATAACAACAGTCCTCATCCCCATCCCCTCAATCCCCACCCTACTCTCCTCAATCCTCTCCCTCAACCCCGCATCCTCATCAACAAGCAACACCGTCGCCCCACTAACCCCCAGACAATGCAACAGCGCCTTGCCACTCAGGTTATAATTGATCATCGCGGGCGCTGCTCCAATAGCCCACAGTCCCAACCAAGCAAAGATAAACTCCGGGCTATTCGTAAGGTAAAACCCTACATAATCATGAGGCTTTACGCCTTGCGAGAGGAAGAACCGCGCATATTGGTTTGCCCGGACAGAGACTTGCGACCAGGTGTAGCAGCCTGTGCGAGACCAGATGCAGTCAGCGTTGGGGTGTGCGCGGACGGAGGACTCGAAGAAGTAGTAGAGGGATTGGCGGTTATTTTTGACTGGCTGGGAATTAGCAATGTGTTTACCTGCTAATCAGACTGATGTTTTGAGGGGGAGAGGAATATACCAGCTTCAGTATATGCCTTTGTAATAGTGCGAGCTCGTCGTATTTCTTTGACGTCTTGTCGGATGGCGTGTTTGGCATCGAGATACATGCCTGCGGCGGCCGTGCCAGCTACGGCTGCTGCTGTTACTGAATGCCATGTTAGTAATTGAAGCGTGAATTGAGTTTGATCTGACTATGATTGCAGCCTATCATCCAACATCGAAGCTGACATTGAAAGGTACGAGCCCAGCTTGCAAATGCGGGGTAATTCGTCCGGGCACAATCCGGGGAAGAGCTATTTAGAGTTTAACTCACCCAACGCCATCTCGGTTCTTTTGAATGACTCGCGCAAAAGTATAAAAGATTAATACAAGATCAGTACTTCATGTATTGAAAAGCTTGTCTTGAATTCAAGCTGGGAAGAACGCAATAGTACCTGGAAGGATTACCCAGCCTAGGTACCTACCGGCAAATACACAGCACCGAGGCAGTCTGCGTGACCCCGCCTGCAGCTATTGGCTGAGCGGCTACAGATACTCCTTCCTTGAGTACGGTTCCATGCATCGCATCTATCTGCCTCGTTTGGGCAACATTGCCAGATCGAGAATCAATTCCGGGGTGAAGTCCAAGTCCGAAGTAGGCGCGTGACGAAGTCGTTGTTCACGTCAAATTTTAATAGTAACGTATCAAAAGTTTATATGAAATACATCTCATTTCTCTAAACGTTATACATAATTACCCTCTATGTATAGGTAAACAGTACCATTCATATTTACTGGTGGGAGATCAATGGTGGCATGTGGCTTACTTGTAGGAATAGCGATCCGGACTATGGTGCGGGAATCTAGATTGGGAAACTTCCCAAGTCTAATAGAAAGATAGCTGAAGTCTTGACCTCAAATATTCGACCCCGCTTACAATTGAAGAAGCGAAGGAAGCCTATCCAGTGTACAAAGGTAGTGTTATAAACATGGGGATCAAACCGCTTCAATGTATCTTCGCACCTCCCTATTCCAAAGTCAGCATAAACGAATAAACCCTTGGGATGTAACATACCAATCTGTTACAGCCTCGTCCCATAATCGAATCTCGTGTTCTCTCGTTCCACCATAATGCTCCACGAATTCGTCACCAAACACTTCTCTAGCCACACTTTCAGGTCTCATGAATCTCTCAGTGGCCTCCTTTAGACTCTTTGCCAATCTTACTCCAGGATCAGCCTTCCCACCAACATCTTGTCCTTTGCCAAGAGGAGGTTGCTTGATCTCAAGTTTCTTCTCCACTCCTCTCCAGCCTAATGCCAAGATTGCGGAAAGAACGAAATAAGGATTGGCATCTGCTCCTGGAACCCGAACTTCGAACCGCGTCGCTCCGGGCTTGGAAGTGGGAGGTGCGATTAAGCGGATTGATGCAGCTCGATGCTCAAGACCCCAGGATACAGTTACTGGTGCCCAGAAATTCTCTACCAAGCGTTTATACGAGTTGACTGTAGGTGCAAGCAGCGGCATGATATCTGGAAGTCCTTCAAGGAGGCCAGCTAAGAAATGTCGCCCCATATCCGACAAATTCGCAATATCGTCATATTCAGCTTCCGTGTCTTTCTTTTCCCGGAAGAAGAGATTCTTGCCATCTTTATCAACGATTGAAATATGCATATGCCCACTATTCCCGGGTAGTCCCTGTCTTGGTTTTGCCATGAAGCATGGAGTAATTCCGTATTGAGTCGCAACTGATTTGACCACATATCTGCAGAATGTTAGCCAGAATGTCCCAAGATTGGCTTGAGTACTGACTTGAAAAGTCCTGCCTTGTCTGCCATTTGTTGTATTTCTCCAAAAGATAATGCAGCCTCAAAAACTCCAGGTCCGCTCTCCGTATGCCAACCTTCTATGCCACAATTGAACTTCTCGCAAGCATCGAAAATTCCGTAATAGTAGTCCTTGTTATGTACAGGTCGAGTTAAGCTGTATCCGAACATGCCTTCGGTCAATGAGGGTAGTGAGTTGACGGGATTGTCTCGGAGGAAGGTGGCAGTCGAGGAGTTATTTCGTTCTGCGAGAGGGCCATTGGAATCGCTTGTTGGGACTTTGAATTGGAAGAACTCGTACTCCGCTGTCATTGTTAGTGGAGGTCCTCTATCGTTTGGGGGACTTACCTCCAGCCATTGCGCTCAGTCCTTTTGCATGTAATTTCTCCAACGCAGTCTTTAAAAGACCTCTTGGACAGGCCGAGACTGGCTTGCCAGAATCTGGGTCGAAGAAGCTGACCAGAAAGAAAGGCACATTGTCCTCCCACGGTATCCTCCTGAAACTGGTCAAATCTGGAATAGCGATAACATCGTGGTATCCATTATCAGCATTGCTAATCTTCAGCTCTCTGAAATATGTCTGATCGTGCATATCCCAGCCAAATATGACAGAGCAGAATCCGAAGCCCTCTTTCGCAACGCCCAAGAATTTCTTTTTGGAGACCAACTTGCCACGCAGTATGCCATCGACATCGATACCGGCAAGCTTGACCTTGGTGTCATTTTCGAGGAGCTTTGGCAGCGAATCGAGAGTGACCTCAGCTTCCTTCTTGTCAGGCATTGTGGGGGTAGCGTTGAGATCGAGGGATGTTTTTGATAAGACTTGGAGGATTCCGCACGCGTACGATGGCTGGAGGCTCCGATTTGAAGTTCTAGATGTCAATTGCAGGACAAGGAGTGAATTTATTGGAGAATTGATCCTGTCGTGCGACAAGAATCAAACAAGGAAGAGTAGAAAGAATGGACGATAAGAAAGAGCGAGGGGCTGGGATTATTAGCTCACCCTTGCCTTGTACTAAGTGGCTTCACTGAGCAGTTGGCACCAATGATTGAGCTCCATTTCAGCTGGCAGCCACAGCCACAGCGTCAGCGTCACCGCGTCATGGCGAACGCTGAGTAACAAGATTATATTGCTGGACTGGAGTACAAAAAGGAGCCCGGAACCCGGATTAGACGGTACTTGGCTTGGATACTTTGGAGTTTAACGGAAGGATGTCACGATCAGCACTTGTACAGCTGTTTCCCCCTCATCCAAAGGTAAGAGGATGGGGACTTTGATACCACTTTTGGACATGCGCATCAATCGTCATGAATAATGGCGGGGCACAGCTTTCCTTTGACACATCGCCACCAGGAACATTGAGTATTGATACGGGTGATGTGATGAAACCCCCGCATTATTCACGCATTATTCATTCTTGATTGAATGGAGGAGTTTCAGTTACGAGTAAGGTAAGTAGGTACAGAAGAACGGCGGTGTGTTCGGGAGCGAGAGAGTGTGTGGTTGTGGTTGTGGTTGAGCTCCGGGAGCGATAAGAGAAGTACAGTGCTAGTGCCTCTGCGATACACCAGATACGCTGCGGCCGCTCATTAATTTTAATATGGGCCCGAGAATGGCGTTTGACACATTGATAGAGCAGACAGTCCTCTAGCCCTACACCCTACCCTACACCCTACGTCCTAACACACCTTTTTCCTTTGTTCTAGGTACAAATTAAACAACTTGCCTTCTTCATCCCCATCCATCATCTTCTGCCAACCCATTCTTGCTTTTACAACCCTCCAAAAACACAGGTACATCTTATCACAATTAACTGTGAGTCTATCTATTCTCTTCTATCGCAGCGCAGCGCAGTAAAAAGCAGCCATAAGCGAGATCGGGCACCCGTCTCCTTTTTTGTCATCCAACACCACGAAGACTCATATCATAGAAAACACATTGCTGACTGAAGCCCAGATTCGCCCTACCATTGCCATATTCAAGATGACCGAAACCAGTTCCCGCACCAACAGCAGTGGTGCTATCCACACGATTAATAGCTTTGCCATGGGCAGGCTTCATGGCAAAAATGCCATAGTCACGGGAGCGGCCGGGTCAGTCATGATGATTTCAGTTTATTTTCAGAAACCCTTGAAGCTGTCGAGTGGTAGCTCTGAAGAGCAACAGGCAGGTTCTTAAAGTGCAGAATCTGTCTTCCTACGTGATATCACAGTTCTCTCTCCTGGCTTTGTTTAAATCCTGGGAACCTTTCCAGCTTTCAAGATGACAGCATCGCTATTGAATGCTCTGTAATGTCCCCTGCTTACACTTCTATAGTGGTATTGGTCTCGAGACATGCATTCTCTTCTCCAAAGAAGGTGCCAACATCCTCATGGCCGACATCTCCGCCCCAGCCCTCGAGAAAGCCTCAGCCAAGCTGAAGCAACTCGTTCCCTCGGCCCATAGAGTCGATACCCAAGTAAGTTTCACATCCCAAAATCTTACACATCTACTTACAAAACCAGGTCTGTGATGTCTCCAAAGAAGCCGACATTAAAGCCTTGATCGACCATCTCGATGCCTGGGGCGGCATCGACATCATGTTCAACAACGCCGGCATCATGCACGCCGATGATGCGGATGCCATCGACACCCCCGAGAAGATCTGGGACCTAACGCAAGCTATTAACGTCAAGGGTGTTTGGTTCGGCAGCAAGCATGCCATTATCTCCATGCGAAAACACGGCAAGACCAAGGGCTCAATAATCAACACCGCTTCCGTTGTGGCGCTCGTAGGCTCGGCTACTCCCCAGTTGGCATATACTGCTAGCAAAGGAGCCGTGCTGGCCATGACGAGAGAGCTGGCGATTGTGCACGCGAGAGAGGGATTCAGGTTCAACGCGCTCTGTCCCGCACCGCTGAACACGCCGCTGTTGCAGGATTGGTTGGGAGATGATCAGCCCAAGAGACATAGACGCACGGTTCATTTCCCGGGTGGAAGATTCGGTGAGGCTATTGAGCAGGCGCAGGCTGTGCTGTTTCTGGCGAGTGATGAGTCCAGCTTTATTAACGGTCAGGTGAGTGATCTTGCAGTTGCTTGACAGAGTGAGCGGTGCTGACTTTTTCAGGACTTCGTTGTCGATGGCGGTATGACAAAAGCCTATGTCACACCCGAAGGCCCTCCCTTGGAAGGACCCAAGAACAACGCTCTCCTATCCGAGCAGGTCGATGCTATCCGTGGCACTGGCGTTCCCAGCGCCCCTTAAACCCGCCCCCAAAGCTTTTCACTAACGGGACAAATTTCATTTCGGCTTCCTATCTCTGCCTGCGACCAAGTTGAGGATTTTTAGCGTTGCTTTCGCAATACCTCTCAGCATAGACTACATTGGATTATTCTTCCCTCGCGATGAACGGTTGGGCGTTTTGGGGTTTGGTTTATTCCATAGATAGTGACAGTCTTTTGGGTTTCTAGTACAATATATAAGCCATGTCAAATGAATGCAAGCCGCATGAAATAAATGGTGGATAATGCTTGTTTTTTTACAGTAATCTTCACAGGTATTTAGTGAAAATCGTCTAACATCCAGTTTTATGCCAACTCTTTAATCCATCTCCCTCTCTCCCTCTCATTCAAACCCACCCTAAACCGGACATTTCTACATCCACATCAGTAAGCCCACTCATCCCCACATTTCGCGAAACGGAAATTAAAACTCACCCATGAAATCCCAGGCTCCTGACAATACCCATCCACCTACCACCCGGTCCAAAAATTAGCCCCTATGCCCTCCCTCCCTCTAAAACACCAAACCAATTCTGGAATCAACTTACCGGCACCCCAACACACACCTCGCAATTACTAGCTTCGCAGCATTTATACACCGTAGCCATGGTAGAAGATGCGAAGAGGCTGACGAGGAGGATGGTGAGGGTTTGGAAACGCATTTTTTATGTTTTGTTTGTTGTACTGGAAGGGCGAAAATGGATGTAAGTGGGAGTGAATAGTTGTAGATCTTAAGTGAGTGAAGATTGAGTCGATTGAAGAATAATAGATATCCCTTCCTCCCTCTTCCTCTTTATATAGACTTAGCATACATAGGGTAGGATTTACCCCCGGACAGAACAGATACCCGGTAAAGCTTGTATAAAGCTTGGTACGGACATCACCCCGTAGGAATCAACTCTATGGTACTGGTCGTGTATTGATGAATATTCACGTACATGCTCGTCCGAACAGATACAGTACCCAGGGAAAGAAAGCTTGGCACGGACATCACCCCGTACAGTGGGAATTTTAACTATAATGCCAGAATGCATTGACAAAAGTCACGCACAGTACGTGCTCGTCCGAAATGACTTTTTTAGGAAACGTACCCCAGATCCTACCCCGCACTAAGTTAATGCCAAAGGAGCAAAGGATTGTCTACGCCGCAACCGTATCACTGGTAACCGGGTTATAGGACGCGTATAGGATGCGCTATAAAGTGTAGTGGGAATTTGGAAATCCTGCATCCTTAGATAAGTATGAATCAATTAAACACTCGCTACCACCAGTACTACTTAGCGTATAGTAGAGCAGAGGCAGGTCCCTAGAATCCTACGTGTATACGTACTCCGAGGTATGAATAGCTTATACTGTAACTTTAGTTTATACGGAAAAGCTTCTGGAAAAGCGGGATTGATTAGACGAATCTTGGAGTATATATCTAACCGAGTATCTGTTTATATTTATATTTCCAGCCTTATGTCTCTACTAGCCCTAGCCCAGTTCCAGCCCCACTCACCCGACGACCTCATCGCCGTAGCTATGACTTCTAGAGCCTGGCCTTAGTTCGGGGCTGTACTATACTATGTTTTTTACCTTGTTAATTAAATAGGTACTAGTAGATAGATAGGACTCTGGGACTTCGAAGCATATCATAGATATACTAGATTTAGGATCTTTCAAATGATATAAATAGGTTACTTAGCGTGGTTGGGAGACTAGATATACGGAGGTTCCTGTTGACTTTTCCTATACGTTTTCATTTCTTGTTCTTACGGGGTATAGCTTTTGTTAATCTACGGAGTATTGGGGTTGTATTTACACCGCTGTTGATAAGTTTATACTAGATATACTGGTTTGAAGTCTTATACGGAGAAGAGCTTATAAAAATCAGTGGAATAGTAATAGAATTTCAACCTCTTCAGGGGTTTTCCTTTTGTGTTCTCAGATAATACACGCAGCAGAGGTACACAAGGATCTCGAATTCTCTTCTTCAAGAAATCAATTCCCTTAAAAGACGGTTGAGTAATCACATTATCGCCTCCTCATTACCCGCCAACTCCTCATACCTCCCCTCCCGATTCCTATAAGTCTTCTCCCCCCTGACCCGCCAATACCCCAACACCGCGCCCAAAACCACGACATAAACCACGCACACATAATTCATATTCCCAGCATCAACCGGCATCACCGGGGGAAAGCTATACATCACCAGCGTAAACGCCGTCCACGCAAGCAGCACCCAATTCGCCACCAACCCGCACCTCCCCGCCCAGAACGGCCCATGCCGTATACTATCGCGCCCGCGTATCAACAGACACAACACCGGGATACTGTACGAGACATATAATAGCACGATACACGCCGTCACCATGCTGTTAAACGCCGTGTGCGAACCTAGGTACAACAGGCCCAGCACAGCAACAATACTACAAGAAGCCACGTGCGCGTTAAACGGCCCATCCAGCACGGGATGAATCTCCGCCAGCCATCGCGAGCCCGGGACCCCGCCATCGCGCGCAAAGCTCCAGCACAGCCTGCTCTGCCACGTATGGCTCGCGATCAGACAGCCCAGACCCGTGACGATAACCGCACACTCGAGCGCGACGGCGCCGCGGCGCGAAGACAGCGCTTGGTGGAAGAGCTCGAGGATGGGGACCTTGGTGGGCGTGTTGAAGAGCAGGGGCAGCGAGGACATGGAGAAGAACATGGAGATGCTGTATAGCCAGCTTGTGGCGAAGCCGATGGCTACCGTGCCCATGATGGCGATTGGGATGGTGCGTTCGGGGTGCTGGACTTCTTCTGCGAGGTGGGTGGCGCAGTCTAGACATGCAAAGGCCCAGTTGGTGTTGATGAGGCCGACGATGAAGGCGATGGTGTTGGAGTCCCAGCCGGTGTTGTTTTCGAAATGCGCAAAGACGAAACGGGGAGATTGGTGGGTGGGCGCGGTGCTAGGGACGGTGATGAGGATGGTGGTGAAGGAGAGGAGAGAGAACCAGAGCGTAAAAGTTGCGATGCGGGGGAGGTGACGGCCGTAGCAGTTGAAGATGAAGGCGAAGGCATTGACGACTTCGTAGGCTAGGACCACCATCCAGGGACGGATTTCACTGTTGATGTATTAGTCTTGTAGGCAAAGGGGAGAAGCAACGAACAGAGTTGGATGCATGAGCTGTATACACCCCACAATTGCACTTCCCAATCCCAACGATACACTGGCCGAAGTAAAGATACTCCCAGCCCAAGCAAACCACCCAGTAAGATAACTAGCCAGCTTCCCATACCCCTTAGGAGCCAGTTCATTCGCCCAGAAATACTGACCTCCAGCATTTGGCAGCGCACTGGCCAGTTCCGATAACGAGATGCCAACGCAGGTAGAAACAAGAGCAATAATCATAATGCCATATACAATCAACACCGGCCCCCCGGAATTAATCCCAGTCACGAGCGCAGTCGAGATCCCAAACCACGAATTCGTGAGCGAGAACCCAACCCCTAGAACTGACCAGACCGAGAATTTCCGCTTCATGCCTTGCGCATATCCCATTTCTATTGCCAATGGAAAAAGGATTAGTATGTTATTCAACCTTGAGAGGATGTACAGTACACCTACCTGCAAGCTTCGCAGCATCTAAATCATCCGCCGTACTACCATTATCCGATAGAACTACCTCTAAGCCATCCCATTCTATGGAACTAGTCGGAGGACTGCCATTTTTGGGGAATGCCATGCTCCTGCTGGTGAGTCCGTACGCGTTTGACCTCATCTACCTGTATACCTACCCGGTAGTAGGTAGGTAAGGTAGATTTGGACGTCGACGTCCTAGCCCGCGAGTCATGAGGATGTGGGATTTTGACAAGCAACAGCACGATAAGACGATAATCTATCTAGTCCGTACGCTTCTAGGTCTGGACGTCGCAGCCTGAAGTCCTAGTAAAGATGTAACTGGAATAACAGGCATTGGTAGAGAATGACTGAGAATAGTAGTGCAGTTCATGTGATGCTAGGTAGGAAGGTTCACCCCTTTCCTTTCCTCTATCTACCATATGCAGGGATGTGGGGTTCCTACCTAGGTGGGGCAAAACAGAGCATTGATTGGATACGGTGGGCCTAAACAGCTCCATCCGTACAGCTCGAAGTTTTGTTGCACTTCGCATCTCTGCTCACGTTTGGCCATCAAACGTGCAAGATTTTTTGGCCTAGATTTCAATTCAAGTCATCCTTCTCTCCTTTAACTTGTGCCTAGAACTCCTCGTTTGGGAATTAGACTTGGATGAGGACACAGGAGACTTCTATCTGCTTGTCTACCTATTTCTCTTTCTTTCTTGCGTTCGGTTTGTTTTTTCAAGCTTCGAGGCCAGTCACGTGGTTATCTCAAGACTTCAGTCTTTCTGCAACCTGCTGTAGAGATTAGGAATTGGCTTTCGCGGAATAATGGTTCTTGGCGATATTATTTTGCATACACAAGAGGTGTTGTGAAACTGCAAAGAGGAAAATCTAGAGTACGGTGAAAGCAGAGTCCACCACAAGATGAGCGAACCCCCGAGCGTGGCAAGTTCTCATTCCAGAATCTCAAGTTTCACAGTTTCAACATGGATATTGCAATCAAGCTTCTCAAATTGTCACACCCCTATCACCAACCTAAAGCGCAGCTTCAAACCCCTCAACATCTACCCTCCACCCGCTCGGAAACCGCTTCCCCACACTCTCACTCCCACTCCCACTCCCACCCCCATCCCAACCCCCAGCCATCATCGCCACAGCCAACAGCAACCCCCCCGCCGCCGGAAAATACGGCGTCGCCACCCTAGGCCCCCCAACCGGCATCCCCACATCATCAAACGCAAAGTCCGCATCCAGCAAATACCCGACCGCCATTCCCGGCCGTCCGAGTCTCGCGGCATTCATAGCGAGCAAGGGAAAGTCCCAGCCAAAGAGATGCGCAAAGTCCCACACGGAAGCTATTCTGTCGGCCGTGTTGCGCATTACCGTTAGGTTGAGATCTGGGGTTGGGGGCAGGAGGCCGAAGATGCCTAGCATGGCGGGGTGGTCGGAGACTGTGGTGGGGTCCGTCCACATGTTGGGGATGTCTTGGTAGATGGGATACGTGTCGTTGATGGTTGGCAGCGGTGCGAGGTTCTGTGATACGTGGAGCCAGGAGGTGGGGACTGCGAGGTGTTGGCGGGTTTTCCATTGTGCTGCTGTGGTGAGGCCGAAGCGCCAGTAGGCTAGTTCGAAGGTTGGGTTGAAAGTTGCGTTTGGGGATGTGTTTTCGGACACTGGGTACATTGGGGGACCGAGGTCGTAGAAGCCTGTTTCGGGTCATTATTTGTTTCGCTGCGAACGGAATGGGGTGCTTATACCTGTCGAGGTGTTGTACCAGGCAAAGGAGGCCATGAACTCAGCTGTCTGAGTCAAGATTCCATCCCATTTCTGCAAAGTCTCCTGGTTTGGGAAAGCCCGGTATTCGTTTTCAGCCAGGTAAAACGGATGCGGCTGTTGCCATATCAAGAGCGAGTTGATTTCTCCCGGCGCCGACCTCCCCGTCGGATCACTCATCTTGCCCCATCGCGCACCGCTATATCCCTGATCCCGCGCTCTCTGGATAGAAGTTGGCAAGAACCGCTCATAGACTCCAGGCATGCTTCGATTCAGCAGAGCCCATTTTCCCCATCGGCCCCAGTGCATCAGATGCCACACCACCATCTCCAGGTGGAACTTTCCGTACCATCCATTGTTTACGAGCCCCGATTCCTGAGGCGGGTCCTGTCCGGCTTCGTTAACGGCAAGCAGGTATTGGGAGAGTATGATTCTTCGCTGAAGCTCGGTGGCATTTTCGTTCTTGGATCTGGTGAGATCGATAAAAGCGCCGGTCTCCCAGTATTCTTGCCACCAGTCTGCGGACGATTTGGCGATCAAACTTGCATCGTCTCCAACCTGGTTACTCTTTGGCGAGAAGTTAACCGTCAAGTCTAAACTCGAATCTCCTCTTGGCTGGAGGACATATCGATGAGTGGAGTTCAATGGTCCGTTTATCGAAGCGTCTCCGGACCACTGAATCACTGTGTAATACGTAGTCGTATCGATTGTATGGGTAATTTGGGCCTGCTTTGGGCTCTTTTGAAGTGAAGTGGTGTGCTGGGATGTAGCATTCCAAACCCCGACAAACGGAGCATCGAATTTGTTGACATCTGGATACGGGTAGTCGAAGAACACACCCAGCTGGCCGCCTCTCAAAAGATCAGATTCGACTTGAATAGCAACAGAGTCTGAACCAGGGTCCACGGTAGTCTTGACTTTCACTTGTGATCCCGAGACCTTAAACTGAGAAACGATGGCTCCAGAGTACAGCTCCAAAGTCTGAGACTTATCTGACAAGTCTGTCTCGCTAACAGTTCCGCTGCCAAACCAAAACCCAATTCGTCCCAGGTTGATCCGCTGGGGATTCTGTACCATCCAATTGGATATAAGTGGTTCTGCGGGATTCGACTGGTCATAGTTCACAAGCCTGCCGTGAGTCCACCTAATCCCATCAGTATGCTCTTCCTTCCGAGTCAAAGTCCAGTCCAGCTTACCAGTCTAAGCCTGTGAAGTCTGCTGGTGAGGTCTGGCCCGGTGCTGTCGGCAAAGAGAAATTATGCCAGCCCCAAGATGAAAGGGTGCCGAATGGCATGAACGTTTGCAGGCCGGTTACATCGGCCCCGAAGGCAAAGTTGCCATTGCCTACTTGGACGGGAGTTGAATTGGAACTCGCATTTCGGACTGGATTGAAGCTCTGGAATACCTGTTTGCGGTTAATCTTTGAATAGGCGGGCGTCAAACAGATCGCTACTGTTAGTATTGAGGCCCAGAATCTCATAGCGGTAACTCCAATCGTGTACTGGAAGCAGCGAGGCTATTTTTTGAAAGTTCAACTCATACACCCTAGTGGTCCTAGATCTTAGGGACGACAATAAAACTGACTGCGAGCAAGGGTAAAAGGAGGAAAGAAAACACGAGTTAATATTCAATTTCAACATTAGTGCATCACCTATACTTATATACAGTACTTGGTTGTCACTTATTCGGTTCCGTGGACATGGAACGAGGTAGACTACCTGATTCCAGGCCTCCAACATGATGATCGTTACCATTTTGCCCAATCCTCGGTATCTCGGGCAAACTGAAATGAATTCCAAGATGCAACAAGTAGAGATGAACCTACATATATTGTGGTTTCTGGGGAAGTAGACAGAGCGGAGAAGCGCGGGGTAACCTGGGTATTCATCCTCGAATCAGGATGGGCCACAGGGGCACGCGTGCTGCTTCAGGCTAGAACGTCGCTGAAAGTTTAGTGGGTGACCCCTGGAATTAGGTGCTACCGAGCTCGAGCGCCTTGATTCTGGCTTCATTTCATGAACCTCAATTTGAACTGCATGCATGTATGTATGCAAGCTTCTTGCCGTTGATATTTCATTACCCAAAAGTCGAACCCGTCACCCCATCATTCCTTCAAAGGCCAAACCAATTCAGACTATATCATCATCCACTAGGGAATCAGTCAGTGTTTCCTGGATTTCTTTGAAGCTCGAACATTCTGCTCGACATCCATCCCATCCAGCCAATCTTCAATTCTCCGCTTCAAAGAACCGCTATCAGATGCCTGCCCAGCCAATTCGTCTAGAATTCCGTCAAGAGCAACGGCGTTCAGATTCAAGTCCCACTGATTCTCAATCATATCGTAGTCTCCGTCCCCGACGACCCCTTCATATCCTGCGTAATCACGAAACATAGCAAGCCCGTTGTTATCGCGGGGCCGGTTGATTCTCAAGACAATCTCGTTCTCGTATAACTCACAACCGCCAGACTCGTCTGAAGTCAAATCTCGTAAGATACGAGCCATTGGGAGATGGCCAGGGTCTGAATCATTCGGAGTTGTTGTGATTGGAAGATTGTCACCTAGGCCCCAAGGGTCGATGAGAAGCTGTAGGTATCTTCGATAGACCTTGCCAATGTTGCCTTTGATGTCTTAAACCATTGGCGCCTTCTTGTTGGGCGTGGAGCTACGATCAAGTAGAAAACCGCAGATGTCAAAAGAAACTTGTCGAAAGCTTGGCGCTGTCCACTGACTCTGTTACAGTCATATGTTAAATAATAGATTTTCCTTGGCATTTTGCCGATTTCTTAACCCCGCGCCACTTTTTAAAAACACTATAATCCCAAATATTAGTTTAATTTATCGCATTACCAAATTATATCTAAATATTATTATAGGTAGCTTAAATTAAAGGTTTTAATATATACTAATAGATGCCCGCGCTAGATTATGCTATACTACCTCTATAAGCACATTATTGCTAAGATTAAGCAATTCCTAGATAAGGACTTAGAAACTAACCTTAATAACCTAGCTAGCCTCTATAACACTATATATAGCTTAATATAGAAGATTAGGAAGAGAGTTAGATAAGCTAAGAGACTTAGGAAGGATATATAAGCGCGTAGAGGTTATAAACCTATAGTTATAGCTAATATAAAGGAGGTTATTTAGGATCTTATTAACTTTAATATGGAGGTATACTAAGATAAAGTAATAGACCTAGTTTATAAGGAATTTAACACTAAACTTAGTTAATTATAAATCTCTAGGCTACTTAAGCGTCTTAAGATTACGCATAAGAAGTTAAAGGTTATAGCTTGCTAGAGAGAGAGAGTATTATAATAAGCTTAGGCATATAAGATAGCTTGCTAGAGCGCTAAGTAATTAGTCTTTATTAATAAATCTATAAAGAATAAGCGTACTAGTAATTAAAGATATAGCTAGGTAGAAGTTAGGTATATGCTAATATTATAGAAGTATCTAAAGAGGAGTAAGAAATAGTCTTTCCTGCCTATATATACTCTAGATAGCTATATTGCGCTAATAATATTATATAGCAGTATTAATCAAGCAACCTTTAAATAGTAGCTTGAAATAGAGGTTCTACTACTCTATAGGCGCTAGCTAGGCGATTGTAATATCCTTATTATAAATAATTGCTTAATCTATTATAGTTAGCGCGTTCTAGCCTCTACTATGCTAAGGGCGTAGCGGTTTACTACCTTCTACCTTATTATCCCTTCTTTAACCTAATTAAGGAGAGCTTTTATAACCTTAAGACTTATATATATTAAGTTTATTACTAAATAATTAGTTAATATAATAGATTTAAGGCGTTTCTATATATAGTAGTTCTAGAGCAAGGGGAAGGCTCTAAGGCGCGAAAGAGAGCTTATAGTTACTTTAGGTATACTAGATATAAGGGAGTTCCTAGTAAGGTTATACTATAGGCGCTAGCATAGCTTTAATTGCCTATATTTAGGTGTTTTAGGGAGGTTATTTAGGGGTTATTTAATGTTTATAGTATATAAGATTAAATAACTAGCACTAATTCAAACGTCTTAAATTCCTCTACTATAATACCTTTATAGAGCGTATAAAGTTAATATATAATATATTTAATACTCTAGATTATACTTCTATTTTTTACTTAATTTTCTATATTTTTGTTATATTAATATTTAGATATAAAGGCAGACGTAAGGTCTATAAGATAATATTATATGCCCTATTTTAGGTTGCATTTAGCTTAAAATAAACTTAAGTAGTCTCTAAAGCGCTTAGACTATTTAATAGGGGCTACTATAACCACGTATCTAATTCTTATACTATATAGCTATAATTATTTCTTATTTCTTAAGCTTTAATTTAAGCTCTATAGCATATAGATTAGATATATAGTTATAGTAGCCTCTATTAAATAGTCTAAGGGTATTAGAGATTAATTTAGCTTAAGCGAGCCACCCTCTCCTTAGAGGTATATCCCTACGCCTTTAGACTTTAATTATAATATTAAAAATAAGGGCTTCCTACTCTTCCTTAGTATAATCTATATTATACTATATATAAAAGGTAGAGTAGTGCTTTTAGATCTTTTATAAGGAGCCTAGTAGGATTATATAATATTTAGCGTCTATAATAGTTATATTTTTAACCCTATCTACTCTAAAACTAGCATTACGCGCTTTTATTATAATAAGATTAATATCTACCTATACTAAGGTGTGAAAGACCCTTTTAGCCTTAAGAAATAGGCCTAGGGAGTCTAATTAGATAATATCTAACTCTCTAATTAGTTAAATAAAGCTTAAGGGGAGAATAGGGATATTAAATATCTCCGCTTGCAGGCGCTTATTTTAGGCCTTATGCTATGGTAATTAAGGTAGGTTTAGTGCCTTAGAAGGGGTCTCCTAAATATTAGGTGATTGCTATAGCTTCTACCTCTACCTTTATAATACCTAGGCATATACTTAGGGGATAAGAAGAGGGTCTAGTATTAAGAGCCTATCCTTAGGACTATAGTAATGCTTATAAGGAGGCAATCTACTAGGCTATTATTAATATACTCTATAATGCACTTGAGAATAGAAGGGAAGTTATAATTAAGGCTAGCTAAATAAGGGCCTAAATTAGTAACTAAATTAGGAAGGAGGTCCCCTCTAAGGTAAAGTAAAGCGGGAGGGGAACCCCCCCTATTAGAGACCTTATTAAGGCGTACTAAAATGCTATTACTATTACTACCCCCTCTAAGGCTATTAATACTACTGCTACTATAGTTGCTATAGTTGCTACTATATATTTAAGGCTTTTATAACTATTTTATTCTTACTAGTTCTCCTTTCTTTTTTTAACCTTTTCTATCTTTTATTTATCTTTCTCTTCTAGATATCCTTTTTTAAGATAAACTAGTAGTGTTTAATCCTAACTAGGACCTTCCTCTTTACTATCTCCTTCTCCTTACCTTAATTAATTACCTCTCGCGCCTATACCTTAGTATACTTGTTACTAATCTTATAGTAGACCCCTTTATTTAATACCTAGTAATAGAAGTAATAATTAGAGCATTATACTTTATTATATATCTAAACTATTTAGATTTAATATAGAACTGCCTAGGCACTAGTTTTAGTACCTCACCTAACTTCCTAAAGTAGTAAGCTCTTTATTAGTAGTGCTTCCTTTCTTAACTATAGGTTAGAGGCTTAAGATCTTATTAGGGAAGGCCTCTATAGCTAGTTTAGTAACTATTTTAGGCATTACTTTCTCTTTCTCTTTTAGCTCCCTTTTAGGTAGAGCTATAGCTATTTTAGAAAGGGTAACTATTAGCAAATAGTTATTTAGATTAGTAGTTAATCTATAGTATATTACTACTTTAATAGACTTATAACTAGGCCTTAAGTTAAGTAATACCTTCTAAAAATTATTCTAATCCTTTTAGGTTACCTAGGCTATTTAATTACGCTTTTTATCTCTTACTAGTCTATACTATACAAAAAACCACCTAGGTATATATAAAGCTTTATAACTAAGGCCTTTCTTACTTATATATAATTTAAGGCCCTCCCCTATCTACCCTTTCTAGCTACTTAGCTCCTACTATATCTTATCTAATAGATTAATACTTAGAACCTTTATTACTATTAGTTTCAGGTTATTATTAATAAAGATATACTACTCTATAGTGCATTTTTAGGGTAGGGGGGGCGCTTATAGTAGTTATAAGTCTTTTACTTAGACTACCTGCTATAAGTCTTTTATCTAGACTACACGCTAGTAATTCCCTTATAGCGTAGAAGTATCTAGCTTAGAGCTAGCTTTATCTGCTAGAATCTCTCTAGCTCTCTCTTTTAGTGCCTTCCCTTTAGCGGCGGCGCTAGTAGTTATTTTAGGGGTAGTTTTAGTATTCTTAGCATTTTAGGGCGTTTTTAGGGGGGACTTTTGCTGCCTTTTTGCGCTCCTCTTCCCTTGCCTTAGTAGTAGGTGTCTTCTTATAGGGAGCTATTAGTTTAGGAAAGGTAAACAAAGGTCTAGGAAATTATTTAAATTAATTATAAAGTATCTAGGAAGTGTGATTATAGAGTAATTAATTATATTATAATAGTAATATTATTTAAATTTTAGGTGTAGGCGCAAAAGTGGTGCGGGGTCAAGAAATCGGCAAAATACCAAGGAAAATCGATTATTTAACATATGACTATATCCACTTTGCTCATGGCCTTGATAGCGCGATACGCGAAAGTTTGGTCGTTTTGCTCCTGAATCGGGTGGATCACTGGGCTGTTTGGCGTTGCACTTTCTTGTTACAAGCTCAAGACTCGTATCTTCAATCCAGCCTTGATGCTGTCCGTCGCTTGATTGTACATAGGTCCTCCCCTCGGTTTTCCCGTCCCCTTTTGGAACCACGGCGGGTCGAACAAATTGGCCCCGGAGCATTTGCTGGCCGTGCCCCAATGCCAGATGGCAATCTTCAGTGACCCTCCAAACGCCTATATGCAGGTCTTCCATGATAAGGTCCTCCAAACCTCATCTCGCAAGTGTAGTACGACCACTGCTGCTGCTGAGTGCAGATAAACCCTCCCAGTGGCCAACGATATCCAACTTTTGCTCTTGGGTCTCTACACCTCCGTTCCACATTGTCGTTCCAAGCCATACAATAGGTTGCTGTCTCGCTTCCAGAAATTCCGGAATGAGAATGGTCGTTTCACAAACATAGTCAGGGTACCAGTGGTATTCATCGACGGGACGGCCTGTACGGCATGTTCGAGCAGGCGTTTCCCGCCCTGATATCTTCCGTGTCCTCATACCTGCCCCTATAACCTTCTATAATCACCCCAAGAGCAAAGTCCGTATGAAGTTGTTGATCCACAACTCTCAAGATAACGTCGATTCGGCCGTAGTCCAGCGTATGCGGGTTGAAAAGAGTCTCTCAGACGATTGCACCGCCTCATGCCTCATCCCTCGAGCCCACAACTTTATTAGCTTCAGCAACATACACTGGTCCCAACGCGAAGAATCCCCTTTGTGTGTTAAATCGTGGGATAATATGGCAATCAGGTCTTCTGCTGTAAAGCGTTCGGTCTCCGGGATAGGTGCATCTGAGTTGAAGTTTCGGACTGCTCGGAGACTGATAGCTAATGCATAGAGAGCGCACAGAAAACCACTGGCGGATATCGGTTGGGGAACAAACCCGCTAGCCAAGTAATGCAGTAGATTGTTCACTCGCTCTGGGGATTATGAGTCAATCCTAAATGGAGGAGGTGTGTCGATGATAGTTTTCTTTTCCGGAAGCTCCTCCTCGGGATCTGCTTGATCATCTTTTACAGCATTCGATGGAGAAGGAGGAGGTGGCGACATTTCAGACGATGAATCTGTTTCTGAGCTCGGGGGTTTGACACGTTTGCCTTTCTGGGGAGATTTCCGTCCAGGAACCGCCGGGAGGATCAAGCGCCCATGAACTTTGTGGACATCCAGATCGTAATTGCCATGACCCTTTTGGAAATGAGCCTGCAGTCTAGTGTATCTGTCCCAGCTCATTCGGCAAGAATGGCATTGCCACTTGTAGGTCCTGTATGAGGGCATCTGGAGACGGAGTAGCTGGAAGTCTGAAAGTTGATAATGACGAGCAAGAATGAAAAATCGAATTGATAAGTGTCATTCTCAAGCACAGGGTGAGGCTTGGTATACATCTCAAACCCTGGTGTACCTGTTATTTTTATCTGATTTCTTTTTTGGTAAGCTGCTGAAAGGGGTCTGCAGTGCTGGATGTATTCTTTGATGATATTCTCTCGTAGATAAAGGATAGAGAGGGGAAAGGCACAAATAAACATGAAAAGAAGGGGGGGGGGTAGAAAAGCGTAAACATAGAGCCCGTATATGAAAATCTTCTTGGCCAGCGCTTGCTGAAAGACCTAGGCCTTTTGTCAACATTTATCGCATGAGATTAGGTCTAAGAGAAATTGACTGTGACTGTACTTTACAAAATGAATAAACACATTTGATAAACATCGACAACGAGCTGCGTGAACTTGACACTCTGAACAGCAATGTGAGGTACGTACGCAAAAGCCAGAGAAACGCATGTTTTTAAAACCGAGTGGCCAGGACTTACTTAAATCCCTTGAACAATAAAGTCACTACACCGCATCTCGTAGCACAACCACATTCAAGCAATATATTCAAATCTTCTACACCCGAAGCCCGCACTATGTACAAATACTCCGTCCCCTCCTGCCATCTCGTCACTTCTCCGAATCTGAAGCTGAAACGAATCCCAGCATGAAAAGAATAAAAAACTTTTGGAACATCGACCGACTCCTCCCAAACAACCTTTCTAATCGAGCGGAATACCTTCGTATTCTGCGAATCCGAGGGAGAGGTTCATGTTTTCTATTCTGGTTAGCTCTTGAAATTGATAATGATATTGGAGGGAAAGGGGGAAACTTACGCAAACACTGTGTCGCAGCACCCTTCAACAGATTATCAATAGTCGCACAAACAACCACCCGCTTTCCACTACTATGAACTCCAAACCCACCAACCTCTACGCCATGCTTCCCACTAATAGCCTTGACACTCGGTGGCTCACCCGAAACCTTAATCAGCTTCTCACCCGCATACCGTTCCTGGTAAAGCTGGCGAATATCTCTACTCGTCATGCTCTGCTTGAGCGGGATGCTGATCGTATGGTGGATACCCTGGAACCAGACAGCAACGTGCGGGACAAAGGCTACTTCGACACCTAGCTGGTTGCTAATTTCGCGCTCGTGGATGTGGTCTGTGAGACTGTAAGGGATGATGTTGTTGGTAAGATTTTCAACGTCATTTTTAGGGGAAGGCTTGGTTCCTGCGCCGGAGTAACCCGAAACACCGAAGATGGTGGGCTGGCCGCCTAGGAAAGGGACAAGGGGTGCAATTCCGACCTGGGCTGCAGTTGCATAGCAGCCTGGGTTGGCAATGCGGGTTGCTTTTGCTATGTCGGAACGGTTGACTAGCTCGGGAAGGCCGTATGTCCATTTGTTGTCGAAGCGGTAGTCGGCGGAGAGGTCGACAATGACGCTGTTTTGGGGACCTTTGCCTTCATTGACGGCGTCGACGAAGGGCTTGCAGACGCCGTTAGGGAGGGCCATTACCCAGCAGTCTATCTCACCCTTTTCTTCCATGCGGCGTACATCTTCGGCGGTCAGGTTCTCGTAAGTGATGTCACGCTTTTCGTAACCTTTGAGCTTTTGACCGGCGAGCTCACGAGATGATACGTGGCGGAGGTCCATGTTAGGGTGGGAGTTAAGAAGGCTGATAAGAGCTTGTCCGGTGTAACCTCTAGCACCAATCAAGGCAACCTTTGCTGGCTGCGTGTTGGATGAGTTCTTGGTGCCAAAAGGTGGGTTGGGGTTGGTTGTGGTAGCATAGCCTCGTGACGAAGAAACGATTGGTCTCGAGATGCGGGATGTCTTTGCAACGGGGCGGCGAGCATTAGTTGAGAATGCTCGTGCTTGCTGCCTTTGCGGCGCAGGGTTTGACGAAGCACTCAATCCACTAGACGCTTGCCTGGCAGCCCGGTGAAGGCGTGCCTCCAAGTTTTCATCACCCAGCATTGAGCGGCCGTGCTTAGTGAACTCGGTCATAAGCTGCTTAACCTCATCGCCGCTCTCAAGTCCGTACCAGAACATGACCTCACCCTCCTTGGACAGGCTGCCTTCAGCCTTGTCGAAGAACCAGGTCAGGTTCTCATCGTCTTCCTTGACAGTCCAGACAAGCTTTGGGTGATCCTTCTGAATGGAAGCAAACACGTTATCCGCAACATTTGTCAACCAACCAGACTTTGTGATGGTGAACGTAGCTAGGTTGGCGAGAGGTGAGGATGAGGATGGGGGTAGAACAATAGCAAGAGCATCCATAGGCTCATCAAAGTACGCTTTGAACTCCCTCGATTTCAAGCCATCGACATATCTGTCAACTGTAGCTTTTGCATCGAGACCCTCACGATCTCTAACCAACACATCCTTAAGCTTCTGAAGATCCTCGAATTGTGAAACGTCGGTAGCAGTAGCCAGCTTGTTTCCTCGTCGGATGAGAGTCCCAGCACCGCTATCCGTGAACAATTCCTTCTGGAGATCCGCTGGATGGATAATAGCCACACTAGTAGTCCTTGGAAGACCCTCAAGCAGGTCCTTGATCTCCTTGATCTTCAATCTTGTACCATATCGGCACCACCACTGTGACATTAAGTAGTCGTATTCTTCATCCAAATTAATGGCGGAGATCTTCTCATTCGTGTCGGCATTGAAAAGTCCACCCTTCTCAGACAGGTACACAATCTTCAATGGTTGAAGAGCACGGGCAAGCTCTCCAGCAGCAACATCGGCGTTGACATTTAGTACCTGACCCTCTGGGGTCTCAGCCATCGATGTCAAAATAGGGAGACATCCTGCGTTAATTGCAGCTTCGATAGGATCCTTGTTGACCTTGTTAATTCTGCCAACTAGATCGTATTTGTCCTTGTCCAAATACTCCGCACCAAAAACTCCCGAAGTGATTGGACGAGCACGAACTCCCAATTCTTCCAACTTCTCAACCAACTTCAGGTTCTCCTCCAAGAAGAGCTTCCGCGCAACTGCCAATGTCTTGCCATCTGTAATCCGGATTCCTTCTTCGAACTGAGGTTCCACGCCCGCGTCCTCCAAGAGCTTGTTCAGTTGTGGTCCTGCACCGTGTACGACGACGGGGAATAGGCCGACATGGTTGAGGAATGCGAGGGCAGAGGTGAGTGATTCGAGATGCTCGGTGATGATAGCCCCGCCGACTTTAATAACAGCGAATTGCTGCGAGGAAACGGATGTGAAGTGGGAAAGGTACTGCTGTACCTCCCTCTTTGATCCGATGTTGCTAAGCAGTTGTACGACCGTGGAACGAGTGGAAAAGTTGTCAGAAGGGGCAGAATAATCCCGTCTGGAGATCAACGTCAGAGAAGCAGCAGCTTTTGGCAATGTACGGGCAGAATTGGTAGGAAGACGGCGGGCAGCTGTGAGTGCCCTCCTGGCCACAGCACCAGCTGTTGTTCGTAGGGCCAACATTTTGAGGGTAGTTTATGGAGTGGAAATTTGAGTGTAAGGGTAGGAAAGCTCTTCTCCCAGCTCCTGTAGAGCAATGAAGCAGTAGTCGGGGTGCCCAAGCAGTAGTTTTTGCGCGTTATCTCATGAGAAAGGCGGGGAGCAGAAGCTGTGGGAAAATGACGCAGACTAGGGCAAGCAAGAAGGTTAGTGCGTGTGTTGATGGTTGTGCAATAGCTCTGAAGAGAAGGGAGTGGGGGGATTGAGGGAGAAGCGGGAGAAGATATACCTTGAAGGCTCAATGATGATTATAGAAGTTTGTTCTGTCCAGGTCTAGTACCGCTCCAAATATTCATGAGCTCATGTCTGCAATCGGTGGCATGGTGGATCAGGCCTCCGAGTTTCGCTCTTTAGATTGGTGCCGCCCAGCCCTAGCAAAATTTCCCCGCAAAAAGAAGGAAAAAAGACTTTGCACTCTGCACGACGCAAAATATTTTTTAGCCATCCCGCAGCAGCTGACCACTTACAATACGGGAAGGGTTACTTGGATGCATGGTTTATGTCCTGCAGCTGCTAAGGCGCAAATATGACTTTGAAGAGCCTTTACACGTACTGTCTGGATTGGACTGGATTGGACTGGACTGGCGTTGGTCTCGGCTGTCATAGTTCAACACTGTTGGATCACTCAAGAATGCGTGGGAAAAGTGTCACTACATCCAAACGTCCCGTCATGATATCTCCATTATTCCATTCCAAATCCTACATGATACAGTCCGTTGCATTGAGTGACTACTGCCGAACTCCAGCGTTCAGCGTCGTCAGCTTCATACTAGGCCCGGCAATCCCTCACCAACTGTATATGAATGTGACGCCTATCGAGAAAAGGAAACCAACGTAAATTCAGGTAAAAACTCCTTGATCGCTAACCATCGATGTACGAGCTCGCTCGTAGCCAGCGAGTGCCGCATGCAGATAGGATCAGATATCCCGGCGCCTCATTGCAAAAGGGTAATACGCTCTCTACTCCTCCCCTTCCCCCACATCTAACTTCCTAATGATGCTTGGTTGCGACAACTAAACGAGGTCAATGAAGATCTCAAGGTTTGATTCGATGTTACTCACCAGCTGGGACAATGATCACAATAAGCAAAATGATTATACCGGCAATAAGACACATTCTCATCCTACTTTGGTCAGTCTTGTTCTTTGAACACGGCGCTTTGAACTTACTTCATGTCTTTCCACCACATCTGCCGACGTATTAGCATAGTAAAAATGTGAATTTTGGGATAGAGCCTTAGAGTGCAAGAGCTGTCTCGGGAGCTTGCATATAGGCTCCTGAAATAGCTCCAGGCTCCTCAGCTCCCATAGAGGAAAATTGCTTTGTTGTATGAGAATAAGCTCACCTGCTTTCTGACTCTGTTCGCACCCCGGCGGAAACCTTGAGCGGATACAGCTAGGTTGTCCGTCTTATCTTGTAGGGAATCGAGACGTTCACCACGTTGAGAGACCTTGTTGATGTTTTCGCGCATCACACCAACAGTATCATCGATTTGCTATAGAAACGACGTATTAGCTAATGTTCAACACCTTTAGATATCCCTCCATGGTATGTTCGCAGCTGCGATGCTAATCGTCCGTTCGTGGTAATGATGATGCCTGAATTTTGGCTTCAGGGCAGCTATTTCGGAGACCGATGTTATCGAGCTTCTGTAGTCCCTTGGTGGCTCTTTTGACAGCATCTATTACGCCTAGTCCGTATGGATGAGTCTTCCATGACCTCCACCTTTGTTTTGATGTTATCCATCAAGTACCAGAGCGCTGGGTTGCACGAATCTGAAACCAATCTGCCGCAAGCTCAGATACAGAGTAAAGACCTCATCCAGCAATACCAACGTCGCCATATCGTGATATTAAGTCCGTAGGTTCCATCCAGATTGAAGACCGGCGATTCCGATGTGATTTGTGTCGTCTTGGCGATGCGGCAATTGATGACTGTCAAGATCATACCCAGCTCGACCATCCACGGTATCCAGGAACCAGCGCACCGTCTGGAAACTCTCATCTAGAAATAAAAGGGTAACTTACTGCTTGTAGAGCTGCCGTTCTTTGAGTGCCTGGCTGTGGTGCTGCAGCAGTGGCTCCTCCGGCGGCAGGGTGTCCGCCGCTGGGGATGTAAGGATCATATTGAGGTTCGCGACTGTCCGCCATTGTGATTTTGTGGATGAATTAGACGTAGGTGCAAAAGGTAAATCGCTATGCTCGGAGATGCAGTTGTGGGTTCGTGGATGCGGTGTTTGCGAAGTTGTCTGGAGAGGTTGGGAAGGACAATGTGGTAGTTGGTAGATTGAAAGGTAACCTGCCAAGCGTCTCTAAGGCGAAACAGTAACGGTAACGGTCTCCTAATGTACGTAGTCTCGTGACGGATGGACAACTTTGGTGGGAGACAGAATATTGAAGAAAGAGGAAGAGGATGAGGATGAGGACAAGAGCTGGGATTACTCAATACTTAAATTATCTATCCATAGTTCTTTCATTCGAGTGTTACGAGTATTTGAAGGTACGCAATACTCGCCGCTGCGCTGCTGTGAATGATTTCACGTGAGGAAGTGTGGCTGAATGGAAACGTGGCGTGGCTGTCGAATCAAATTTCCTTTTTGTTACCGACACCGTGTCCGTGCTTGCTTCAGGGTTACGGAGGTATGGTCCTTGTGGGCTGGTCTGGATCTGAATCTGGGGTTGCACGAAACAACTCTCTTTCAACCACCAGAACATCTTTCTTTCTTTCTTCTTCACCCACTACTCTGCACACAGTACGGAGTACTGTACACAACTCCACGTGCATCAAACGTGGAGCAGCATGACCATCGGAAATGACAGCCAGCCAGCCAGCCTCGGTCTTACCCGTACAAGTAATGCCCAGCTCGTATTATTATTCTATTCCGTACTCCCAAGTACAGTAAGAAATAAGGTACAGACCGTAGATACCCTCCACCTCCACCCCCTGAGTTCTTGCCAAGACGATCTATTGAATCACCCTAAAGAGGTTCCGAGCTTCTAAATTGTCCAATCATCTCCACCCGTCAAAGAAATGGGCCTCTCTCGACCAAACAAATGTCGCTCCATCAACCACCAGAACACTCTTATTTCAGCCTTGCCGTTATTTCTCACGCTACCCGTAAGCATCAATCCAGATGCGGTCAAGTTGCTGCCATAGCATCTTTCCTTTTAGAAGTACTCGTAGAAGTAGTCCTCACTGCTCAGGTAGTGTACAGCTTCCCCACCTTCAGCTTCACCCCTTCACCTCCACCTCCACCTCCACCTCCACCTCCAAACATTTCTCCCCAACTTTCCTGTCTTTTCTCTTCTCTTTCTATGCACAACTCTTGCCCAAGACAGCCTGGACCATTATAATCTTTTTCCTTTCTGCAAACATCACATTCGTTTTAGACCTGGACCAGCGCGTTCATACATCGTCAACGTCATTCATTGTAAGCTACCGAAAACGGCGGCTCTTTAGGGTATCAGCACATTTTCACTTCAACCCATCTTGAAAGGGCATTGTTTCATGGGGGGGATGCAAACGAAACCCTCAAAGTGTTGTTACAAAATTCCTTCAAGAGGAGAATAATATTTTGAAGTAATTCCGGCCCTTCCGACCCTCTCCGGGGGATACATCCGGACACACTCACTTGGGATGAGGTTTTCAAAGTCTTTGGCCAGCATGGCCACCACACTCCTTGCTGGAGGTCACCTTGCGCAATCTATAGATCTTGATTTGACTTCACAAGGTAAGTTGTGACGCAATCTAGACGAAGTTTGTGCTTACCCAGTGATCAGATTCCATACGAAGTGCGACGCGGCAGCTGGCTTACGACACGATGGTCTATTATAACGGGAATCTGACAGGCCAAACACCAGGTCTACTACCACCACCATATTATTGGTGGGAAACGGGGGCATTGATGGGTACGATGATCGATTACTGGTACTATACGGGCGATGTGACATATAACGCCGAAGTCACACAAGCCCTCCTCTGGCAAGTCGGACCCAACCAGGACTATATGACACCGAACCAGACAAAAACCACAGGAAACGATGATCAAGCCTTCTGGGGGGTGGCAGCCATGTCGGCCGCTGAACAAAAGTTTCCAGACCCCCCTGCAAAGCAGCCGCAATGGCTTGCCCTTGCGCAGGGCGTTTTCAACACTCAAGCAGCCCGTTGGGATACGACTACATGTGGTGGCGGTTTACGCTGGCAAGTCTTTACTTTCAATACTGGCTACAATTACAAGAATGCGATTTCCAATGGATTATTCTTCAATCTCGCAGCCCGCCTCGCGAGATACACTGGGAACGACACCTACGCCCAATGGGCTGTAAAAACATGGGATTGGATGGAAGCCGTCAGTTTAATAGACGAGAATTATTATGTCTATGATGGATCAGACGACACCCAGAACTGCTCGAAAGTGAATAAACTTCAGTGGACCTATAATTCAGGAGCAATGCTTCTTGGTGCTGCCAACATGTACAGCTATACCAACGAGTCGTCAATGTGGCAAGAACGTGTATCGGGCTTATTGAACGGGACCGACGTATTCTTTCCCGCGAACAACACCATGGTGGAAGTGGCTTGCGAAACTGTCGGAAAGTGCGACGTTGATCAACATTCCTTCAAAGCGTACTTGGCCAGATGGATGGCTGCAACAACCAAGCTCGCTCCCTGGACTTACGACGCTGTCATGGCCAAACTTGGACCCAGCGCCGCAGCTGCTGCGCAACAATGCTCTGGAGGCGATAACAAAAGGACCTGCGGCTTGAAATGGGAAATGGGGGACGATTGGGACGGAAGTTATGGAGTCGGCCAACAAATGGCAGCCTTGGAGGTTGTTCAGAGCAATTTGATCCAGCAGGCACCAGGACCTGTCACTAATACTACTGGGGGAACAAGTAAAGGCGACTCTGCGGCGGGAACCAGTGGTACACCTATCCTTTCCGTAACGGGAGCAACGACAGGCGGACGAGTAGGCGCTGCATTCCTGACAACTTTCATTTTGGCGTTGTTCATCGGAGTGACATGGCTCATGGTCATAGATTGATGGGATACGGAGACCTGTATAGAATTCTTACGACATTGGGAGGCAAGGTAAAAGACAAAAGGGGTTTTGGGGGAAGGCGTTTGGTCTTATGGAGTTTTAATTTGGCATGGTAGATGACTGTATATATGGGAGGGCTTAGATAAGAGACTTGCCTAATTGGTAATGTTTATAAAACATCGGAGAATCAGAGATGAACACCAATACTCATCAATATCTTACAAGTCGCGCAAACAGCAGTGAGGACAGTATTGACTGGGGATCAGGAATCGTTACGGCTGTACATGTACTGTTGTGTAAATTTTAACCCTTTAAACCACCAATTACTAGAAGATACCTTCTTGTTGATCCCGAGGCAAGATGCGACTCGGTTCTCAGTCACGTCTCGCTGCCGATCCCCTCATTCTCGCGTTCACATATCGAGCAACAATGGTTAAATGCACACAGCAATCCTATTTCCCTCAACAGGAGGTAGGATTTTCAAGGGATAATGTTTAGAATACCAGGCTGCCCGCTGCGGCACCGCCAATCCTCTACCCCTCTGTTCCACTACTTCTACAGACAAGCATCCTCCGCTCCCCTTCGTCGTCAAAATCGCCTTCCTGCATCCTATGTAAGTTAATACAACCACCTTGAACTGCCCCGGCCTGGCATAGCTAACGCCATCCCAGTACCGCGGCGGTACCTCCGCGCCATAATATTCTCCACCTCCTCCCTCCCCTCCAACCATAGCCTCTGGCCCCCCATCTTCCTCTCTGTCCTCGGTTCCCCCGATCCCCACGGACGCCAACTCGACGGTCTCGGCGGCGGCATCTCCTCCCTCTCAAAAATATGCATCGTTGGTCCCTCCCCACACCCTGCCGCAGATGTAGACTACACGTTCGCTGCCATAGGCATCAGGGATTCTGAGGTAGACTTCTCGAGCAATTGCGGGAATATGACTAGCGCGATTGGGCCTTACGCTGTGGATAACGGGATGGTGGATGTAGGGGATGGGGAGTGTGATGTGACGGTTAGGATTAGGAATACTAACACGGGAAAGTTTATACATGCGCGGTTTGCGGTTGTGGATGGGGAGCGGCCGCGGGGGTGGGTTTGGAGATTGATGGGGTTGCGGGGAAGGGGGGAAGGTTCAGTTGAGTTTTATTGATCCTGCGTGAGGCTTTCTTTTACTTGGTTTGAGTTGCAGGGAGCTAATGTCGATTATAGGGGATCGAAGACCGGAAAGCTGCTACCGACAGGGAAAGTGGTAGATGTGTTTGACGGCGTCAGGGCTACCTGTATAGATGCGGGGAATCCGTGTGTTTTCGTGCAAGCGGAGGATATGGACATTCAGGGCACGATACTTCCCGACGAAATCGATGTCCATCTTCCTCTCCTGTCAAAGCTGGACTCCATCAGACGAAAAGCAGCCGTGGCTATGGGGCTTTCTAAGGATGAAGCTTCTGCTCCTGGTTCGATCCCTAAGATTGCTATGGTCTCACGGCCAAAAACACATGCATTACTATCTGGGGAAACAATTGAGCAGGAGAAGGTAGATCTAGTAGTCAGAGCTCTTTCAGTAGGGCAACCGCATAGAGCTGTGCCTATCACGGTAGCTATGGCTATTGCTGCTGCTGCGAATCTCAAGGGATCAACAGTGCAAGGCAAAGTCTCAAGTGAACGCGTTGATCCCGATGGGATTACGCTGGGTCATCCGTCGGGCAAGATTATGGTGGGTGCGAAGTTTGATGAGAAAGGGCATTTGCTGCAGGCGGATGTGTTTAGAACGGCGAGGAGGCTTATGGATGGGTTAGTCTATTGGAAGTGAGAGCAGAAGTATCTGCTGCTTGCTGCTATCTGCCAAGAGCAGCAGCCCAATACCGCACTGTAACATTTGCATGAACAAACAAGTGACGGCGACAATTCCACGAGGTATGAACCAATAGTTCGAAAATCACCTTACGAACGAGAGGTAGCACCTAGCCGCTGACCTCGCATCCACGTCGCAAAACCCAAAATGAGGCTATTTATAAATAGATTTTTGTTGCACTTCGCACCCAACATCTAAAAATGTCTCGGAAGCCATGGCCCTCTAGTTTGATCTCGTGAGCCGGCGGCACCCAAATTTACCCCTACTCCGAAGAAGCCAACGGTGCGGGTTTTTGTTGCAAATCGCATGGAAGGCCCGAATATCTGCCAGTAGCTTCCATGGACATGAATCTATGGGATCGCCATTCTGTATATCCTGTCCTGGATGAATTATTGACGACCGTGTTGAAGGGATTGGAATAATACCTAGGTATATGTACTCCGCAGAATACGGAGTAGGCGCTGTGCAATTACTCGAGTATGGCAAGTAATGCGAGGAGTGAGTGGGGCTTTGGCTCGGGTTAGTTTCCGTGGGGGATATTTTATTCTCCACAGAGGAGGAGGGGGTGGAGGTGGAGGTGGAGAAGTTAGGTTGAAGATGAGAAGGTTATCGGTATAGATGAGATGTTCGGAACTCAAAGGTAAGATGATATTAGGAAGCTTGTATAATATGAGTTTTAATTGTATATTGTATTTAATTCCTTAAAAATAACCTAGCCTTTGAAGTTTCATTATGTGAAGGTGCGAGCCTGGTGGCAGCTCAAAGATATGCACTTACAGAAAGCTAAAACTCATATCCACCTTTCCAAAAGAATGGATCTGAAATATTGCTCTGGATTCACCCTCTACTTGCGACGAACTTTTGTTTGACTGTGTGAAAGAGCGACCTCTCAGGTTCAATAACAATACAGAATCATCAATCATGGCTCCTCAGACACTGTTGCAGTTGCTACAGTCACGCAGTATTGTGGATTGTGATACTTTGGACGTTGAAGGTACATTGGGGTTCCAGATCTGTTATATGTGCCACGTGTGCTAAGAAAAGCAGTTCCCAAGACCCTGGGTCAATTCGTCGACTGCACTTCCAATCAAGTAAGTCATGTCCCTGTGTATTCGGGCTTCATTAATACTGATAACCCTAGGCCATTGCCTACGGCGAGCTTTCGAAGCCGAATAATCAGAAACTGGTTGAAGATGCAGTTACCTTGGGCAAAAAACTCACTTCAACTTATCCAGATATACCGCCCAAAGTATTAGCAGGCGAGATTGCCGTGAGCTCCAGCTTTAACCGTACTCAATACCGCAGGCTGTTGACTCTCCTTCTAGATGGTCAAGCTCCAATACGAAATCTCCAAGCACGTAACGGGTTTCGTCCACATCCAGACAAACCCCTACCACTCATACGATACTGAAAAGACAGTCTCGGATGCTCAAAGTAAGTCATGCACCGACTCCCTCGTACCAAACTTACACAAAAAGGAATCATCCAGCTCTTCAAGTCCCTTGACCCAGACTTTGATACCGCTCGCATCTGCATCAAGATCCCGAGTACCTGGGAAGGTCTCCAAGCCTGCAGAATCCTCGAAGCCAGTGGCGTCACAACGCTAGCAACAACGCTCTTCACTATCGAGCAAGCGGCTCTAGCTGGTGAGGTCGGATGTCACTATATCGCTCCTTATGTAAATGAGCTGAAAGTCCACTTTGACCCTGGGTACTACTCTACTCTCCTTTCTCAAAACCCAATCCCCTCAAGAAGAGAGATATATATATACTGACAAAACGGAAGATTCGTCGACACCAACAAAGCGCAGCCCCTCTGCCTCCAAGCACAGCGCTACTACGAAGCCCACAAGCTCACCACGCAAGTGCTGCCCGCTAGCCTTACTTGCATCGAAGAGATCATGGCGCTGTCTGGCGTGCACCACATCACCATCGCCCCCGGACTTCTGAAAGAACTTTCCGAGAAGCCAGCTGCTGGAAATCAGACGGCGAGTTTGTTTGATGATGCCCCGGTAGGATGGAAGACGCAGGAGCTGCTTAGGTTTGCGGGCGATGAGAAGGCGTTCCGGATTGCGTTTACGCTGAGTGGTGGTGGAGAGGGAGAGAGGAAGTTGGGTCAGGTATGTTGAGCTGAGGAGGGACGTGAGGAGTAGAATGCTGACTGGGGTAGGCGATTAATATTTTCTGCGGGATGCAGGATAAGATGGAGGAGTTGATGGGATGAGTGTGGAGGTAAATGAGATGGAGTATTTGGGCGGGATCAGGTAGGGCGGTTGAGCTAATTATCAAGTAGCGACTGCCACCTGCTGCTTCATTCCATATTTGCAGTAAACCCCTTAATAACTTATTAGCCTGTTTACCTGAGAGCAAGGATTAGACACTTACCCGTTAACAGATAAACTGACACGCTCTTGGATCATTGTCTGTCCTTTCTAAGCGGAGTTTACTTTTACTCCAGAAGCCCCTGAAATAAATAAAACATATGTGAATTTAAACACGATTCAGTCAGTAAAAAAGACTCCTTTGAAAAGGATGCTTCAGGCACTAGCCAACTACTTTAAAAGCCACACGTTCGAAGTATGATCACCTCTCTGATACAAGTACCACGAAGACCATATTGAAATCCATATCTTTTCATTAGTTATCGTACAGGCTCTATGTTTGGCATAAGCTCCTCACTCCCCTGATCTTTCATATAATGCCATTTCCATATCTACCCCGTCTCAAGCAATAACTGCTCCAAGTTCCAGACGCCAGCAAAATGCGTTTTCCCACCCAAATATCAGCTCACATCGATGTAAGCGCCCACATGAAGATCAGTTGTACAGGGTATGAATATAAGAAGAGAAATTGGGTTCTTCGGCTCTTTTGCGATCGTGCCACCGTTTGCATCGTTCCTCGTTCATCACTGGAGTTCTCAGGAAGAAGGACGTATTTCAGAGACCGCAACTGGATAAATTAGCAAGATATCTCGAAATCGTTTGTTCGTCTTACCAGAAATAGAGCATTTGCCAGAAAACAGTATCCAAATATCGTCCACCCCATCCAGCCACCAGTTCCCGTTCCTTTATTAAACACTTCGCTGATCACCAAGGTGACGATGATCCCTACAAACTTGTACCCCGAATAGGCAACCAAATCAAGAAGTTGGGAATCATTTGAAATGGACAAAAGGTAGCATCCAAGCTTGAGACCCAGGATCTCAATAACAACAATGAACAAAGCCCATGTTGCTGTATACCCAAACAATTCTGGTTGGAATGCGCCTCGGAGACCCGCCAGGACTGTGGACAGGATAATGTATGTTACCAGCGCCATGATGGGAATATACATGTCCGGGCTATTCAAGTCATCTCTCGGAGGCAAAAACCATCCCTCCTGACCATTTGGGCCTATCGATTGCTTGCGAGACCAGGGCTTATGCCTCCAGGGGAAGAGGACCAGGAATATCTTATTAAGGACGTAGGAGTTCGAGACGTTGAAGTAATGCTTCAGCGCGGAGACATTGACATAGCGATTGAACTATTGCTAGTATCAGTAATTATCCCTTCATACATCCCACGCTACTAACATTCTGTTCTACGTAGTCTGTTCCATGCTTCAATGCGGTCTGTCCAACTTGAAATCCCATCTGTGCAGTAGGGTCGTTTATGAACCCCCCATATGCGCCAAAGGCATTATTTCCCCCCGCACCCGCCTGAGGCTGGTACGGGTTTCCATACGATTGCTGATGCTGAGGCATAGGAGGCGGTGGCGACCTTAGCTGGGGGACTGTAGAAACGTGTTGGGGGACTGGATGGTGAAGTGGTGGAGATGTTGCGGGAGGAGGGTTTCCATAGTTTGTTCGTTGCATCTTTGCAGTCGTTAAAGTATCAAGGCAAGAGGTGGCCTCGTGATGCCGTCCGTCAGTATGGAAGATCTGGTGTGCAGATATCTGTCAAGTAGAAAACGCGTATTCGAACAAACACATTTCCAAAATCTTTCGCGCCTCGTTGGCGGAACGGTACATGTACGGGCGCCGCTAAAACCTCGGCGCTCTTATCGAGCCTTGTCTCAGCCTTTCTGTGACGGTGTGTTAACAATATTCTCCCCGTCACCCCCAAAGGCATAATCGACAATGTTGGATACCTTTGAGATTCTTACGACGTCGGGCGTGGTGTTGTGGTCCAAGTCGTACTCTGCAATCAGTCCCGCCATCATCAATAGCCTCATAACGAATGTCTTCATTGAAGAGCGAACACTTCCCGGAGCTGGAATCGCAGATGATATCTCAGCTGCGAACAACCCTCCCTACAAGTACGACCAGCATACTCTAAAATGGACGACGGTTAAAGAATTGGGTCTCATCTTTGTGGTAAGTTGCGACGTTTGCGCCGCTGGCAGGCCCGGATTTAATATACTAATTATGAGCAGGCTGTCTACCGATCACTCCTTCATCTATCATGGATTGACAAGCTGGTTGATAATATCAAGACCATTTTTGTGGATTTATACGGAGACCAGTTGAAGAAACCACATACTACGATTGTCGAATGCCACTTTGATGAATATTTTGATCAGCAAGTGAGGGAACTAGAGAAAACGGCGCTGAATCAAGACACAAGAGTTGCTGAAGCTTCTGCTCTGGAAGAAGCGCCGGTTTCTGTTTCTGCACATCTAAGAGATGAGCCACCCCCGTTACCTGGCATTCTATCACGAGGACAGTCGAAGAATACCTTTAAAGACTTGACATCGAACGAATCGACTCCCATTGCGACACCGGATACATCGCGCCCTAGCACGCCAGCAAGCCATATACTTACTGGGAAGGGAGGACCGGGAGGCAAGGGATCAAGAAGAGCGCGAAAGGCTGCAAATACGCCCTCAGCATACGCATCTTCTGGCGAAGAATCACAAAGGAAGGGCAGACCAAAGTCTTCAGGGCCAAAGAAGGGTAGGAAATGGGACGCAGAGGGTATGGCTGATGAGGATAGCGATACACCGCTCGATTACTCCGCGCCTTCGAATGGCGCAAATTTGGGGGACGGTGAAGGGAAGGATCGGCCAGGAAATGTGGAGGGAGTAGACCAAGCAACTTGGGGCTCGAAGACTGGCAAAGGACAATTCGTCCTGAAGGACTTGGATGATCAAGTCAATTCGATATTAGCAACAGCAGGTGCTAAGAAGGATAGCTCGACGGCTTCAACTGGAATTGTTGGATCAAGCATTAGTGCGATTGGTGGACTTTTCAGAAACGTCGTAGGAGGAAAGACACTGACGAAGGAAGACCTGGACAAGGCTATGAAGGGAATGGAGGAACATCTACTTAGGAAGAACGTTGCTCGCGAAGCTGCAATTCGATTATGCGAGGGTGTTGAGAGAGAGCTCATTGGTGTGAAAACTGGCAACTTCGAGAGTACGTTACATGCCTGAACTTCTTCTTTTCTAGCTAACATCATTCTAGGTGTACAAGCAAGGATACAAACGGCTATGGAAGCTTCTTTACAGAAGATCCTAACACCTACCTCCTCGCTTGATCTACTCCGAGAGATCGATGCAGTTACCTCCCCATCGGCGTTATCTTTGCAAAAGAAGCGGCCATATGTCATCTCAATAGTAGGTGTCAATGGAGTCGGCAAATCCACGAACCTCTCCAAGATTTGTTTCTTCCTTCTACAGAACAAGTACAAAGTACTTGTTGTAGCCTGCGATACTTTCAGATCCGGTGCCGTTGAGCAGTTGGCTGTCCATGTCCGTAACTTGAAGGAACTCAGTGCTCGAGAGGGAGGAGAGGTCGAGTTATACCAAAAGGGGTATGGAAAAGATGCAGCAAATGTTGCAAAGGACTCTGTCACCTTTGCCGCTCAAGAAGGTTTTGATGTCGTCTTGATTGATACTGCTGGTCGACGACACAATGACCAACGCCTCATGTCCTCGCTCGACAAGTTTGCCAAATTTGCGAACCCTGATAAGATTCTCATGGTCGGAGAGGTAAGTTTCATGTTTCTCAAGACATTTGCTCGTAACTAACAAGTTCTAGGCACTCGTGGGAACAGACTCCGTTGCTCAAGCGCGGAACTTCAACACAGCTTTTGGAACGGGTCGATCGCTAGATGGGTTCATCATCTCTAAGTGCGATACCGTGGGAGATATGGTGGGAACTTTGGTCAGCATGGTCCACGCCACGAATGTGCCTGTTCTGTTCGTGGGCGTTGGGCAGCATTACAGTGATCTTAGAAATTTGTCCGTCAAGTGGGCGGTGCAGAAATTATTAAGTAGTAATCAATGAGTTGTTTTTACTCCCTTGCAGACGTTCACAGAAATTGTTCCATACAGCTCGATATATTATCAAGTTTGATATCACGAGCGTAATCCAGCCAAGTTTTAAGTTGAAACCGAAACTTCTCAATTGAAGATGATTTTCATTTAAAGCCTATCCAAACTACCCTTGAAGAATCAATTCTGAAGGGAAAACCTTTAATTATGATATATATTTACAATACTTGCATGTTGTTGCAGCGGCCCTTGGAATTCGACAAGAATTGGTCCAATCGTGGGGGAGATCTGCAATCTATGAGACCAAAGGAAACCAATAATGGGTTGGCTTCTTTGTCTTTCAAAGATTCGGTGGATCTAATTATTTGAACCAGGTAAGAATACCAGCTATGGGATTGGTGCAGTACGCATACAGGTATAGATTTTATACGCAAACAAAATATCTATCAACTCCTACTAATGGCCCTATAATTCACCTGCATTCTCAAATAATTGCTTGCATTTCACGCCTCTTATCGATGCCTGGTTTTATCGCCTTCGATCTCCGACCGAAGTCTCTGCTCTTGCTTTCATCATCCGCTCCCAAGAGATTTCAAAGGCCTCGATACTCGTTGAAACTAATGATTCGGCGCCTTCACTTCCCTTATGAACATTGATGATGGTCTTTATTGCTTTGAGAGTGAGATAGAGTGATCCCATGTTCTTCTTACCCTCCTCCCTGTTGCTTTGTGATTCTCCTTTGATGGGAATCTGGTCAATCTTGGCCCCAAGACTAGCAAAGCTGTATCCTTCTGGTTTAGTAGTGTGTTCTGTAATAGCTTGGATGTTTTCGAAGATTATGAACAGATCGCATCCCCATTTCCTGGCCATCCAATCTTCCTCGCTGAAGAGCCTGATGTATTCTGTTTTCAAGTGCTCAAAGTCATGCATCGTTGCTCGGCCGCGTTCGAAATGCCGTCCTAGTCTGCATTCTTTTGCAATATTTTCAAGGCCCTGTGGCATGTCAGCTATGTTTCAAAACCAACTGATAGTAGTTCTAAGGTAGTCCAAACACTAGGATAGGTAAGGCAATTTAGATGTGGTTGATTAATCTGCGGGCTTCGGACAGACCAGTAGTTGTACTTACACCACACGGAGTTTTAATACCTCCATCTTTGCCAATAGTTATCACACGGTTACCTTCCTGCTTATCGAGCCTTATACTTTCTCTGCAATGGCGATTGTAGAACCCGTGAGCAGCAAAAATCTCCCCACAATTTCCTTGATACATATGTTTCGTGCTACGGAAAAGTTAGCGGGAATCATGAAGGTTCAAAGCTCGGAGATTTTGTTGAAATGCGGTATTGCACCTTTTGCTTTATTCCGATAGGAGAAGAAATGCATCACTACCACTTATCTTACCTGGTCGGATTGTGTTTGTAAAACTCCTCTTCACACTTGTCGAGACGGCTGCGGACGCACGAATGGGCATGGCGTTTCGGTTTTTGACTCCCAACGTTTTCTTGTCCTGCGGGTGATTCGACAGTCGTGCAAGATCCATTCTCAGATCCGCACATTTCCAGGTTGCAGGTATATGGCAACCCCTTCGCAGAACTGGAAATATATATTTCATTTCCGACAGCAAGAACTGTGACAACACCTGGTATGTTGTCCTCGGATACTTTAGCGATTTCTGTAAGTAGGGATTTATTCAATTCCCAAGATTTTTCCATCTCCTCGTAAGCCTTTCTAGCTATGTTATAAAGTTGCCCATCAGTAAAGGCATTATCACCCTTTGCAATATTTTGGCTGAAGGTGATGTGGGAGGAAAAGACGATATTCATGCGTTTCATGCTACTCAGCGCATAAGGGCTAAGGAATTCGAAATCGGGTAACATTTTCAGAGGTCCTAAAGAAGCAATATTCCAAAACTTCTTGAGATCGATAAGTGGCTCACTTCTGGGATTTTGCATCTCAACAAGTAAAGGTTTAACGAAGTTCAATATCAGGTATGGACGATAGTGGGTGACTGAGAAAATGAAGTGGGAAAGACTGCGTGTAGGAGATCCTTGCAAAGCTGGAGTGAGAACGAGATTGAAAATTGGAATAAAGATGCTGTTTGTGATGGCAATGTTATATGGAGGATGTTGAAGAGCAATAATGTCTTCATGAATATATACACCTCACTGAAGCATAGCACTGAAAGATAGAACTGCTCCTGGTAGAGAACCGAGAAACAAATGTCTGATTCAAACAGTAGATTGTTCTTCCGGTGTCTCTTACCATAATAGCTTTCTATTGGGCGTGTTTTGGGCCCCTGCTCTGTAGTATTAGTATCTCTATTAGCAATGGAATTTGTGATCACTGATCTTACAATTCCTCTGGGCCTACTCAGATTTGAGTCGACTTTTCACAATGGAATTAGTTTCAAAACATGTTTTGCCAGAGCCTAAATCAAAGAACAGAAGAAGATTACCGCTCACTTGCGAGCACTTGGGCTGAAACTCGAGATATCTGAAACAGACACTTATCATGATAGAACATAGTTTGGGCTCTCCCAGTTGTTCTCTTTATCTCCAGGGAGAGACATGCCAGCGACGGTTGCCAAGAATGAAGCGCCAAGACCCCCTGAGATACGAACCATGCATTTGGGGACAAAGGAGCAGATAAGGTCATTGTTCTTCCGAACCTAGAATTTGAACCTAGTTCAATCCTTTATGGGACGGGTTTAGAGGCTATTGAAAGTATGGGGAATAGGCATAAAGGGGCGAAGGTGAAAGTCAGCTTGTGAGAAGCGTTTGGGATTGTTGACAGAAGACCTAGGAATACTTTCTCGGCGTGCGAGTACTTGGCATCGGTCCAGACAATAAGTAGCTTTGCCAATCGAGCTAGCTGCAAGGATTCTAGCAAACCATGTCGCCCTTATTTTCAGGGGCTTCTGGTGATTCATGGAGCCACAGTACACATAGCGTCTGCTTTTCTATTATTAATTACCAAAGCTTATATAAACAAAAGTTCCCATCTCGACCGTGTACCTGTGGAATTCAAATTGAAAGTGCAGCTGTAAATTTGCGATGAACCAATGCGTGATCATAGGGGCGTGGATCTGTTTCGGAAGGTTATACCCTTTGGTGCTAGCTAATAAGTATTCAGCTAGTTTAGTTGGCACTTATTGACTTATTGACATATTGACATTCAATTCAAGATGCATGAAAATCCGTGAGCGCTAAGTGTGAATATACTCCTGCTGCATATACAAACCTAGATTCATTCATTCGTTGCTATGCAGGGTATGTGCTCCAGTCTTTACGCCTCTTTATAAACCTTGCGTGCAACTCAACTTCAATAACTTGCACCACCTCAAACAACCAGGCACAGGAGCCATCCACAACTAGGTTCATCGAGACACAACCCAGAGACCACCTTGAACTCCACTACCAGCAGTATGTCGTCGAAGACAGGCGATAAACTCCCTCTCGACACAAACCCAGACAACCCAAACCCAGACAACCCAAGCCAACAAATGGAATCCCCGGCATGTACGAACGCTTGCGGTTCTGACCCAACTCAACTTATCTCCCCCCAGCCACTGCAGACATTTACACCTTTCCCTCGACTGCCCGCAGAACTTCGACTCAAAATCTGGCATCAAGCCCACGACTCCTCATCACGCATCCTTGAGATAATCCCCAGAAACTCGGAAGCTACATCCCGCAATCATTGGACGTCAATCTCGGTGACCGCATCAACCATTCCCGTATTGCTATCCGTCTGCAAAGAGTCTCGCGATGAACTTTTCCCACTTTACACAACCCCCTTCAACTCAGCAAACGTCATTCCACTCATAGGAGATTCTTCCACGGAGGATCTCCTTATCTGCTGGGAGACTGATGTATTGTTCATCAATATGTGGTATCAAGAGAGGTATGGTGTGGAGATTCCACCCGATGGCCGCAGAATCTCATGCAACAAACCGCAAGTGTTTCTCAGGCAACTATTTCGAGACGCTGCTTCAATCGCTGATATATACAACCTTGCTGGTGATAGCTCTTTCTGGCTAAGCGGCATGTTTAGGATAACCATGGCCATGAAGGATGCAGAACCCGATGCGTTATGTTGTGCGGACTTTAAAAATCTACAAAAGATTCTTCATGTACCACATGCCGACCCCGACCCTCGAGGACGGCCAGGGCCAAGATTGCAGCATCTCAGATTCACAGAGAGATCTGTAGAAGTGTGGCTTGATGAAGCAAGGACATACCCGGATCCCCTTGACGCACTTCGGAAGCTGAATGTTATTTTTTACGGTCACTAGAACCGTAGACTCGTGATTATAAGCGGGGGCTGTTGAGAATTCCCTTGCAGACACTCAAGTGGAAATCGGGAGAATAGTGGTTCATGGATAGACCACTTTCGTTGTGTTCTAATGGGATTTCACCATGAAACTTTCACTGAAGTAGCACCTCAATGTAGAACGAGAAGATCATCAATCACATACTATTGCACCAATAGTCTCCAAGCTCGATTGAACATATGAAACTTTGAATGTATAACTGTTAAATAATAACTTCAAGTGAACTTGAAAAGGAGAGGCTCCGCGTACCTGCTCATAATCTGGGAGTTATTCAGGAAAGAAAGGGGAGACTAGCGTCGTCGCTTATGAACTTGGCGCCAGGGGCGTGTTGGCCGTTTCCCCTCAAGCCTGTACCTGGGATTCTTAGTTGTATATGTTTCATACTTTGATTAATTGTGAAATCATCATGTTTTAAGTAGTTCGAGGTTGTCTAACTAGGATTTGAATGGCTGTCGTCCCTTCGCTCCAATAGCACTAACGTCATAGAGGTGGGAATTTTCGTTTGAAACCTAAAATTTTTATCACTTGTAATCTTTCCTTACGAATACCGTATAAATTGCGATAGTGTCCCCCCCTGAAAAGGAAGCCCCCCCTTGATATACGCCCCCTCCTTAACTAATTAGATTCTTAATGCTAGTGTTTAGAAGCCCTAGGCTTATATTATCCACAAAATCCTAATGCTCCTTATGCTAGAGAGATAAAAGCGACACTTACTATAGTTAACTTTTAATGTCTCACGCTAGCTAGCACATTATAAATTAGTGCCGCTTTTTCTATTAACCGCAAGCCTTCCACCTTCTTTTTCTAGAGATAGCTATATAACACTATAGGAGTTAAGGTTAAATTAGTAGAAAATGCGATTAATAGTAATTATAGAAAGTATAAGTAAAAGTAAGAGTAGAAAATCGGATAAAAAAAGGGGGGGTTATATCCTACTTAGAAAGTTATTAGCCCTGCTTTAGCTATATGCCCCCTCCCTAGCTAATCAAATGTACGCTAAGAAAGTTAGAAGCCCAGGGCTACTATCGCAATTTATACGGTATTTGACATTTTTCTGCTTCTACTTTGAGAGCTATAGTAGGGGTAAGTTTTCATCACCTCTCTTCGATGCCTACTGGAGCTGTGAAAGTATTCAATCTTATACATATAGACCCGAATCTCAAAAGTCGGTAGGCAAAGGTCCCTTAAATTCGACATATCCCTTGCCCTCCATGAATGTATAATCCCACGGACCTTGCTCCTTCTTCTCAGCAAGCTCAACATACGCCTTTCCAGCAGCTGGACCACTGACCGGGATTGTCGGTCCTCCGTTAGCTTGACGCTCGTCGGCATAATAGAACCTGTATCCTATTAACACAGCACTTTCTTCAAAAGTCGGCGCGCAGCCGGCTCGGTGTAGAACTCACTTGAAACCCTTTGGTTCATAAGCCACACTTGCATACCATATCAGCTGAGCCGCAGCCGCTTTCCCAATCCCAAAAGTCAGAACACTAGGCTTCGCTACAAGGTTCAACATATTGCCCGTTAGAATGAATGTCCTCGACGCTGAACTTTCAAGTTGCTTGAAGCCTTTGACTGCCTCTTGAGCCGCAAACAAGGGTGAGATAGCATTGACAGCAAAGTCGCGGTTGACTTCTTCGACCGAGAGTGAGGAAAGAGGGTCTTCGGCATCGAGCAATCCTCGTGCCGCACCTGGAATACAGTAGTCGTCAGCAAGTATAACTATAATTTGGAAGTGCATATGAACGAACCATTATACACCACGACGCTAGGGACACCGAGCTTCTCCTTCACCTGGGTAAAAACTTTCTGGATTTCTTCCGTCTTTGCGAGATCGATTTTCAAACGTAGATATCCATCCGCACCTACACCTTCTTCCAAACTTCTTGCTGCCAGAGCGACCTTGTATCCTTTGGCAGCAAAGGCGTTAGCGACGGAGAGTCCGATTTTAGGACCAGCACCAAGAACAAGTAGAACAGGAGTAGACATGATGTGAATTCGGCTTGCGGTTGTTCAAGTTGAATCTGACAGATGGAAGTACGGAGTAGTAGCAACTAAATATAGCCTTACCCCGGATTTAAGAGACCGATGAGTAGCCACGCAATTGGTAAGTCGTACGCAGCTGGTGCAGCTTAAAAATCCATTTATAAGCCGGCTCGGTGGGCGACCTACCCCGATTGGTCAACCTAAAGTCTGCTTTTAAATCAGTCCTGGTCTTTAATACCAATAACTTTCTGATGAACTTAAATTGACTGGATGTTTGTATGATGACGAATCCATGGTCGTGGCCTTCAAACTCGGTAAAATGCGATGGCGAAATTATTTCGACGACAATTGAGAGCTCTGCTGGAGTCTGTTCTCTCTGAGAGAAGTAATTATTACTCATTGTATTAAATCTAATGTGCTTTACTACTAAACGGTCTTGAAATCAGCTGCACATGTTACCTTTTATGAAGAAAGGGGCAGGCACGGGGCGGGGTAAAGGGCGCTAAGCTTCTAAGCGATAACGCCAATACCCCCTTTAAGTACTCATATGTCAAAGAACTTCAATATTCGAATCAAGTGTTCAGTCTCAAATGATTATCGAAGCTTTCCTAATCTACTACCATTGATTCATACTAGAACTCAGCTCTGAATGTCCAGCTATGAATATCCCACTTGCTCAAGTGGGACCAGCTTGTACTTAAAACACTTGCTTATCAACACCTTCATTTCAAGCATAGTACTTGGTTGTCATATGGCATACAACATGGCCCAATCATTCCACCTGTTCATAAAATTACCAAGAGAACTGCGCTACGAAATCTGGCACCTCGCACAAGCAAATAACCCTCGGGTTGTGGAATTCACCGCTGAACTTAATATTAGTTCATAACTTATTAATTGTGCTGCAGTTCGGCGCCCGAGAAGCTCTTCCCCTTATTGGAAACTCTTGTTTTCTTGCACAGCGCCAAATGTCCTTCTATCAGTCAACCAAGAAGCACGACATGAGCTGCTTAGTCATTACGTGGAAGTCAACCCCCACTCAATCCTTCCCCCGCCAAAGCCAAGAACGGGTCCACTTCTAGTTTGCCCCATGTCAGATACGTTTTTCGTCAACCTGACTCTTGAAATGGCCGAAAGCATTCCCCGGGAATCTATATCTTCGATTTTCGAGTATTTGTTTGGAGACAAGGCTCAAGTTGTGAAAAATGGGATAAGGAAATTAGTAGGAAGCCGCCACTTCTGGGAAAGTACTGAGAAGACGCTTGGTGGGATGCGAAACGTACCGAGGGTTCTTGAAAGGGATTTTGTGAACTTGAGAGAATTTGGAGTTATCATGCACGATGTTCCGGAGCCTAGTCGAAGAATCGGCAGACGCCTTCTGAGGCTTGTTCTTCAGTTTTCACTCCTCGGCTCCTTGGGAGGTGAAATTATGAACTTTTTCTCATCAAACATCGACACCACTCGCAGCAATGATTCCGAGGCTTACTTATTCGGCTATTACTATGCTTACTGGAATGAGGATGATTCCTGGCAGTACGTTTACGAATGAGGGAGAATATTCATAGTTTGTTACCTTGCGAAGATTAATGAAAGCAGTGTTGTTTACAATAACCAACTATAACTGAATGATTCCAGCTACATAAGAGTGCATGTATATTAGAGATCTTTTCTATTGAAAGTCCCTCAATCCGACTATGTCTCATTAATATCAAAATAACACCTCCTTGCCAACATGCCCCAAACACTCGAACCAGTGTAGAGAATAGTACAAAACAATATATATTAGCCAATATAACAGACCGCCATACGCACTATAATATGGATTTATTATATTATATTGCGGTAATATAGGTAAGGATATATTATATTATAAGCAATATATATTGCAATATAATAATATAAAAATAATATAACCTTGCCGGCGCCTACTTAAGCTTCCTAACTATCCTTATCTGCCCCTAAAATGTCTCCATTTATAATATTATCTCCTATCTATTTTTTAATCTTTAACTATAACTTCAAGCACTTAATTTGCTATACTACCTTAATCCCTATCTTAGTCTTTCGCTTAGTAATAAGCTATTTGGCATTAGAGAATAAGCGCTTAGGCTCGTCGCTTATACTAGGGATTAAGAGTATATCTAGAGCTAATTTAGAGAGGTTTAGATAGTTAATTTATTACTAAGGTTTAAGCCACTATTTATAAGAGATAAGAGTAGTATAGCATTAAGGGGCAGCGTAGTATTAAATATACTTGTCTTGTGATAAAGGTTACGCTGCGCAAGCTTATAGCTATTTATTAAAGTTATTTGGAGATCGAGAGAGAGAGGAGGGAGGACTATATGCTAGAGAGCATTATTAGCTAAAGGCATTTAGAGAGGAGGGAGACTTATATACTAGAGAGGGAATAGCGTTATTTAGTTTATAATCATCCTATAGCTTCTATATTATCTCTCGCATATTATTAAGCTATTTAGCCTGCTAAGTCTCTTTAATATATTGCTATTTAAGGTGAGGAGAAAGCATAAGTGTAGCGAGGTATACCAGGGATTTATTAGTCAAGTTATAGTACTTTTTAAGCTTATTCCACCTAGAATTAACTATTAGTAATATTATAGGATTATCGCTAAAGTCCTATCTAAATTGCTTATATTAATTAAGCGTAAAGTCTATTATTAGGAGAGCTTTATTTAGCGTTAGTTAGTAACCTTCTAGACCCTTAGTTGCATGTTTTAGACTAGCTAAAACGCGTTGGATTTTTATAATCTACGCCTAATCTTCCCTAGAAAGTTAATCTTCTAGGCACTTATTTAGATACACCTTAAAATAAGTATTAAAAGCTTTATATACTAGCGATAAGCATACTATTCTTAGTATCTTCTCCTATAAGTTCTATCGCATCATATTATCTCTCGCAGGTCGAAAACCGCGGCTAAAGGTAATAAACTAATTTATGCGTATAACGCTCCTATATAGATAAATAATAATATTATAAAGCTTCCCTAGCAGTCCCTTCTTTCGCTATTCTTAGACCTCTTTAAGTATAATCTTATAGTAATTATTTATAGCTATAAGGTTGAGGTCTTCTTAATTAGTCTCGAATAAGAAAGCTTAAGCGCTAAGGTTAAGGATATAACCTTAATAGCATATTTAATAAGCTTTATAGTTATAAGAGAGGTGGAAGTTAGAATTAAAGCCTACAAATAAATATTAGCTAATATTCTTATTAAAACAGGCAATTTTAGGCCTATAAATAGATAAGAAGCGCAGCATTTTATTATTAGAAGTGTTATTATCTATTATAAAATAACTAGGCTTAGAAGCAATACTATAATTAGTAATTACATCTATAATCGCAGGCGCTTAATCTTTGCTAGTATATCCTTCTATAAGGTCTTTTATAGCTAGAAGGTATTATTATAGCTATCTATCCTTAGAGATAAAGTAAGCAATGATTCCAAGTATTCTAATGTAACG